>JANIWD010000092.1:0-59489 GCA_030557875.1 Candida neerlandica | reverse complement strand
GAATACGACGACAAATTGAAGGAAAGATACCAATACATGCCTGAGATCAGAAGAATAGCTAACCACAGACACTTGCCTAAGGTTGTGAAGAAAGCAGAAGAGATTAGAAGAAATAGTTCCAAGAAATAGGTAGTTAGATTTGAATAAATAAATAATTAATTAATTTTGTTATATACTCTCTTTCGCTGGCCCCTGAAAGTTCTTGTACTTCTTGTTTGCAGAGTATAATACATAGACCAAACATAAATCACACAAGAAACACAACCCTGCAATCAAGGTGTAGGTTCCTTCAAGAGACATGACATCAATCTGAGGCAATTGGAAGAAGCAATCACCTTGCTACAATATTTTTTGAACCTAGAATGCGTTTGATGTATTTAACTAGATAGCTCTAAAAAAAAGATCCTATTTTAATTTAATGATCCTAAACTTTTTTTTAATTGTTTGGGTAAAAGATCAATCTCTCGACACCTTCTTCTGTCAAAAGAACCATACGGGTGACACCACCAGAAGAACCATCCCATTTCTTAGCTTGGTCCAATGCTTCTTTAGTGAAATTAACTGCTTGTTGTTTTTCCATATTTTCTTTAAAATTTTCATCACAATAACCATAAATATAAGTAGAACCACTACCAGCGATAGCATATTGACTTTGATGACATGATCCACCAATAGGTATAGAATAAACGGATCCACTTTTTGTTTTCTTATCATAACCAGCAACAATGATACCCGCAGTCAAATTGTCTTTATTATTATAACAAAGTTCTTGAAATACATTGGCAGCGATCTCTGTGGTTGGTTTTTCTCCATTTGGCAATTGTGAAGCATACATTTGTAAATAATATTTTACTATATCGGCAACTGCTTGAGTATCAGCAGCAGAACCAGAACGACAACAATAAATGGTATCATGAATCTGGGTTAATTTGTCGGTAACTCTATTGGCAATATAAGTTCCTGTTGTGGTACGTGAGTCCGCAGCCAAAATAACCCCCTTGTCAAATTTGACGGCCATAATTGATGTACCCAAATTCACTTCTCCTTTCTTCAAGTGGTTGATGTCGACAGAAATTCCATTCATTGTGTGATATAGATGTAGTGCAATTGTTGTAAAAAGATTAATAAAGTGTTAGTGTGAATTGAATTTGGCCTTGCCACTAGAACCATAGTTTTTTTTTCTTTCGTTCTCTTTTTGGAAGATTGGGATTTTTTTTTTCGCCTTCTTTTTGTTGATATGAGTTCCGGTCAATTCACGTGATGTTTCACCCGGATATTTAACGATTTCTTTTTTTTAAGAATTTAATTTTTATTTAAAATTCTCTAACCACATATACACACAAATTTGAACTCCACGTCGTTGATATTTTTGTTTAAAAACCAAACCATAGCGTTCACTTATTTTTTTTTTTTTGAGGAAGCCTTTCTTCTCTTTTTTCATTTCTTTCATTTATTAGTATCCTCAAAGACCACTCAAGATGTTGTTCCATATATTCTTCTTTATAAGTTTGGTATTTTCTTCGATCATACCAACCACAAAGTTTGAATTTTCCAACGACGAAAAATCACATCTAGAAGGAGACCCAGCAGTTACTCACCATGTCATTTTCACCGTAAAGCACGGTAATAACGTATTAGGAGATCTAAAAATTGCCTTGTTTGGAGAAACATGTCCCCAAACAGTAGATAACTTTTTCCAATTATCAGCCATGACATATGGCTTTGGGTATAAGGATGCGGTTTTCCATAGAATAATTCCAAATTTCATGGTACAAGGAGGAAACGGCATTAAGCTGATTTATGGAGATAGATTTAATGATGAAAATTTCATTCTCAAGCATGACAAATTGGGTAGGTTATCCATGGCCAATGCTGGAGCAAATACAAATGGAGGACAATTTTTCATAACAAACGTTGATAAAACAAGTTGGTTGGACGGTAAACATGTGGTGTTTGGACAATTAGTGAATGGGTTCGATACCTTGGAAAAGATAAGCAATGTTGAAACAGCTGACACTAGTCCTTTGGAACCAGTTGTTATTAGTGAGATTTTAACTGCAAGTAAGGCAGAACAACAATTACCAAAATTAAAGCAAGATGAAGCAAATGATGCAAAAGAAGGTCCAGAAGAGGTTGGAGAAGAAATTGTACAAGGTCCTAACACGGTCTATCGTTACTTGTTTATCGGTCTTTTGTTTGGTGTTGTTGGTTTTGCTTATAAGATTTGGGCCAACAAGAAGCGTACAATCCCAATTGCTACCATTAGAGATTAGGTGATATGTGTAGTAGTCGTATATGTATGTGTAATTATTATTATTTTTTCTGTTGATTATATAACAGTTGGACAAATTTCATTCATCTATTTTCTTTCTTTTTTTGTTTGACATTTATTCAGGCAATACCTTATTATTACAGACCACAGATGTCACGATATGAATTCCCAATTGTTCTGGTAAAGAACTACCCTTTTGGCACTTCCAACACCGAATTATTTGAATTTTTTGGCAAATATGGTAATATCCATCAAATACGAACCAACTCATCCCAGCCAGGTACCTGTTTTATCATCTACAAAAACCTTGTCAATGCCCAAAGGGCAGCTCAGGAGTTAAATGGAGTTAATTTTAATGGAAGATACATTATTACATCGATGTATCAAGTCGATAGATCTAAAATTAACCAGGAAGAGATGCAACTACGAGAGGAACAATTGAATGAACTAAAACAAAAATACTCTATTAAATAGAAAGGTCAAGTAATCCTAACAAATAATAACTAACCAATCCCAAAAACACAAATCCGGAAATTTTAGCAATTTTGTAAATAAAAGCAACTTGAGTATACTGGTATTTAACAAACACGTCCAATTTGTGCAAGTCATCAAACAAGTTTTTATAATGCACGGTGACTTTAGTGTGTCCTTTAGAAACGTCCAAGTATGATAATTCGTTTTCGATGGTGATTGATTCAAAAGGAATTGGGGATGAGACGTTTTGGAACTCGGCATTTTCTGGTAAATAGAATTCTAAATATACATCTTGGTAAGTGGCATCTCTCAATGTATTTAAAATTGGGAATTTGATAATGTATTCATCTTGATTCTCATGTGACTTATGAACAAATTTGGCCAACTCTTCAGACCATCCAAGGGTAAAGTTATAATTCCAGCCCCCAAATAATGGGTATCTTGGTTGTAACAACAAATGCTTTTGGAAAATCTTGTGAGTTGAAACGACACCGACTTTATCAGTGTAATAATAGTCATCTAAATCTCTTTCTAATAATGGGAATTCCAAATGGCTCAAAGCCCAGTGGTCTCTAGATCCTTCGTATCTACCTTTCATCCAATCAACTCTGGAAAAGCCTTTGTCTAACTCAGCCCCGGTGTTGGTTAATTCGTAGTATTCTTCAATTGAAACTTTATTGATATCAGAAGCTGGTAACCAGATGGATCTGTTCAAATTAACAGCTTTGGTCAATGGACGATTGTGGTCATACATCAATCCCATTGGTTTCAAGGCAAATGCAGGAATATCTTGAGCAATTGGACCGTATTTCAAAGATTGACCGTCAACTCTTGGTCTCAATTCTGGTAAACCAGCAGTGGCTTCAACATCAAGGTGTAATTCCATTTCTTGACCTTTGGACATTCCTGAAAGGGATAAGGTGTATTCTTTGGTTTCATAAGGAGAGAATGGGAATTTGTTGGTCTTGTATAACAACTGTTGAACACTGCCCATGGAGATTTTGGAAGGTACGCTAACCAAAGCATCAACATACACATAATTAATCTTCAATTCGATGTCTGAATTTGGAGCAATTGGAACTGGCAATTTCAATTTGAATACTTTATCTGGAATAACTTCACTTACTTTGATTTCCAACAATTTGTCATCAACAAAAGCTGAGAAAATACTCAACTCATCAATACTATCAAATCCATCATTGACAATGAAATAGTATTCATCTTGAGGTTTATCGTTGATATTTTTGATTTGAATTAAATCAGTTTCCTTGACAAACCCTTTACTAAGATCAACAGAACGAATGTAGTGGGCATTTTCCCAGTTGTTTTCAAATGATAATGAATCGAGTAGCTGAGCGGTACAATAAGACAATATAAGTCCAATTGTGACCAAGAAGTTCCACATCATGATTTTATCTGTTGGTGTAGAATGTGAAGATGGAATTGACGTAATGTGAACAAGGTGTTGTGAACGGCCGACAGAAAGAAAGTGTGCGCTGAAAAATTTCCACCAAGGAGAAAATGGTGTTCGTGTACTGCGGCCCAAAACCAAAAATCAAACTTCAAAAGCTGTTGATTTTGATTGACGCGACTTATACAGCGTTTGTTTTCTTTTCTGTTCTTTTTTGTATTATTTTTGTTTTGGGTAGGCGGAGGTGGGCATGAGCCTGGCCGTGGCGATGATATAAATCCTAAAAAAAAAAAAACACATCGTATGGAGAGGGAGAGGGTCTATCATCTAAGATTCTAATACTATAGATAATAATAAGGATTACGTATTACAAACCAAATAAATAATAAATGGATGGTCATCTTGTAGAGCTGTATATATTTTTTTTAATCACGAACTCTGGCCACGTGACTTCTCCCCGCCCCCGCTTTGTTCTGATTATTATTATTGTTGTTGTTGATGTAGATGTTTAGTATCGTGCCACTCCGGAAAGAGATGTTTACACTAATTTGAGCTTGGCTAAGCTGAGATCATCCGCCGAGAGATACTTTTTCATTCTATCGTCTTCCGCGGTAACTGATTCCCATACCTCCCGTTGTGTCTCCACCATAACACAAAGCATCGCAATCCGGCACGAAGACAAGGACATTGACGAACAATATAATTGAAACAGTACAAAATAGGAGCGACCGATGGCAAACTAAAAGTAAAACTAAAACTAAATCAAAAGAAAGAAAAAAAAAGAGCAAAGCAAGAGTAAAAAGCAGAGCAAAGTAAACTAAAGCAAAGCAACTTGAATCTGAATTTCACTGTTCACTGAAATTTTTTTTTTTTTTTTTTTTTTGTACGGTAGCAATTTCAAACCTAAGTGTAAACACAATTTTAATTGGCCACTCAAAAAATTTTCTACCACCAACCTAGTCTCTGCTTTTTTCTTTGAAAGCAATACCATTACCCTTTTTCACTCCATTTCACATCTACCTAGAGGACAAGGAAGAGAATGTCTTTCGAAGATCTTATTCCTGTTGTTAACAAGCTTCAAGATATCGTTACCACGACTCTGTTGGCGGATATCGACTTGCCAATCTTGGCAGTAGTTGGGTCGCAATCGTGTGGGAAATCATCCGTGTTGGAAAACATTGTGGGTAAAGACTTCTTACCTAGAGGTACAGGTATCGTCACCAGAAGACCGTTGGTCTTGCAGTTGATCAATGTCAATGAGGATGATCCTATCGTCAAAAGGGTTCCTGAACCGCTGTCAGATGATCAAAAGCGAGGTGCATACTCAGATTCCCTGGACGAGATCAATTTAGAAGACCATATAAGAAAAATGAATGGTGGCACCAAGAGACCTTCTGCCGAATGGGGGGAATTTTTACATATTCCAAACAAAAGATTTTACGACTTTCATGACATTAGAAGGGAGATCGAATCAGAAACTTTGAGAATCGCTGGGCAAAACAAAGGGATCAGTAGATTACCTATAAACCTTAAAATCTACAGTCCACATGTATTAAACTTGACTTTGGTTGATTTACCAGGTTTAACAAAGATACCAATTGGTGATCAACCTACTGATATTGAAAGACAAACTAGAAATTTGATTTTGGAATACATTTCGAAGCAGAATTGTATAATCTTGGCTGTTTCTCCAGCTAATGTCGATTTGGTGAATTCTGAATCACTCAAATTGGCAAGACAAGTTGATCCAACTGGGAAGAGAACTATTGGTATATTGACAAAATTGGATTTGATGGACCAAGGTACGAATGCATTGGACATTTTGAAAGGTAATGTGTATCCATTGAAATTGGGGTTCATTGGTATTGTCAATCGTTCACAACAGGATATTTCCGAGAATAAATCATTAGATGATTCCTTATTTGCGGAACAGCAATTCTTTTTGAACCACCCAGCTTATAGAATCATGGCTAGTAAATGTGGTACAAAATACTTGGCCCAAACTTTGAATAAGATTTTAATGAATCATATCAGGGATAGATTACCAGATATCAAGGCTAAATTAAACACGTTGATTGGACAAACGGAACAAGAATTGGCTTCTTATGGTGATCTTCCAGAGTTTGGCACTTCAAAAGAATCGCATGGAGCTACCATTCTTTCATTAATGACAAAATTTTCCAATTCATTCGTTGGTTCCATTGAAGGTTCGGCAGTTAATGAAATTGCCACCAAGGAATTATGTGGTGGTGCTAGAATTTACTATATCTATAATGAAATTTTTGGATCCCAATTAGCTTCAATTAACCCAACTCACAACTTATCTATCAACGATATTAGAACTGCCATTAGAAACTCCACTGGACCTAGACCTTCATTATTTGTACCGGAATTGGCATTTGATATATTGGTAAAGCCACAAATCAAATTATTGGAAGATCCTTCTCACAGATGTGTTGAATTGGTTTACGAAGAATTGATGAAGATTGTTCATACTGTTTGTTCATCAGATATTGCCGCTGAAATGAACAGATATCCAAGATTACAAAACAAATTAATTGAAGTTGTTAGTGATTTATTGAGAGAAAGATTGGGCCCAACTATTAAATACGTTGAATCTTTGATTGAAATCAATAAGGCATATATCAACACCAACCATCCTAATTTTGTTGGTGCTGCCAAGGCTATGAGTATTGTGGTTGCGGAACGTGAAAAGCAAAGAGAATTGGAACTGTCAAGTAGATTAAGATTGGCCAGTGAAAGAATATTAAACAAACCAAAAATCGAGGAGGGAGAAGAAGAAGAAGAAGAAGAAGATGCATCACCTGAAAAACAAATGAAAGATCTTGAAGCTGATATTAGATCAATTGATGAAGAGCTTCCAGGTAAACATAAACGTGTTGTGTCATCTCATGTAGCCCATTCAGTTAAATCTGAATCATCAAATGCGCATAGTCATCATCAACAACAATCACTGCATATTCAACAAGAATCTTATTTAAACTATTTCCTTGGAAAAGATCCAAATGTTGTTCATCAACATTTACAAACACAAGCACAATTAAACCCAACCCCATTTAAATTCCCACATCCTCAAGATTCATCTTCATTACAATTCAATACTAACTATCTTAACGGGGGTACTACTGCACATATGGCCCCGCATGTTAATGATTTTAGTAAGATGTCCTTATCGGAATCAAATGAAAGTTCATTTGAAAGTGATGAAACCATACATGAATTGAGTGAAAGAGAACAAATGGAATGTGAATTGATTAGAAGATTAATTATATCATATTTCAGCATTATTAGAGAAACTATTCAAGATCAAGTACCGAAAGCAATCATGTGTTTATTGGTGAACCATGTTAAGCAACATATTCAAAATAGATTGGTGGTTAAATTATATAATGAGAATTTATTTGAAGAATTATTGAAAGAAGATGAAGGTATTCAAGCTGAACGTGAAAAATGTTTAGAATTGTTGAAAACTTATAGAGAAGCTTCTGATGTTATCAGTGAAGTATTCTAATTGATAAATTCCAAAGGTTAAAGAAAAGAAGAAAAAAAAAGAAAAAGAAAAAACGAGTCATATTTATTGGGGGTTATTATTAATATTGATATTAATATTAATATTATTATTCTTGTTAGTATACTATTTTGTACATGTAAATACAAATATACAAATATATATTTAAATAAGTAAATATAAATGATTATCAATATCATTTCCTATTAACAATTACTATTTTAAATATAAATCAGACACTTCTTTTCTTCTTGAATAATTTAAATAATTTTTCATCAATTCATGGAATTTCAATTTAAATTTCCCATCGTCATTATCATTCTCAACACCCCCACCAACACTAGGAGTATGATTATAATTATAACTATCCAGGTTTAAAAATTTATAGATTTCATCATTGGTAGATAATTTCATTAAACTTCCCAGCAAACATTTCAAAATTGCTAAAGTTAAACAAGGCAAGAATAAAACTTGATCTTCAATCAATAAATTATCAAAAATTTTAAACCAACTATCCAAACTAATCAATTTTAATTCAAGAAATAACGTTAACCACCAATTCATAGTAATTATTTCAATCTCCACATTTAGTTTAATAAAATGTGCATATAATTCAGGTATTAATTTTTGTAATAATTGATTCTTCAATCTAACATTGTCGTCATGAATTTCATTTATGCTATTAAAGAAACATTTATTGTTGTTATATCGAGGGAGGATTTCTTCAATTAATGCAACAAATAACCAAAAGACTTCTTCCTCATCTTCATCACCCTCTTCATCTTGGTCTGTTCGCTGTAGTCCTAATAATAATGTGGCTACTATTTTGTTCATACCTTGTACATATCCAATATTTGGAAATTTCTTAACAAATGCATATAGGATTCTTTGTAATTTATAAAAATTGATTCCTGGTTTGAGTTCAAAAATATTATTAAAATAATAATTCGAAGGTAATGTTCGATGGAGATCCAAATTAATCTGTTCAATATTCTTTTCAACTATCTTGTTGTTCTTGGTGTTTGCATTTAACAATTCTTGATATTCACCATTAATTCGAATATTTTGATTAGCCCCAGACAAGTCTAACCATAAATATCTATATCTCAAAGGAATACCAAATTGATTGATCAAATTCACCAATGGAAAATAATAATAATAATAAGGATAATGGCTTAGATTGATTCCTCGAACTCCTAATAAACTAGATGTATTATCTTCATGTTGAATGGAATTAAATAAAAAGGTGTACTTTATATCTTTCATTAAAATATCCCATTTCTTATCAAAATACAAATTTACATCATCATGAATTTGCGAAATTTGTTTCAATTGATCTATTAATCGTGATTTGTTATTCTCATTGATCAATATTCCCATGGGGTTATTGGATTCAAGGGATGATTCGGGCGATTCTGATGTTTCCGATGATTCCCATGATGAATCATTATTTGTTTCCTGTTTATCGCTTCCTATTGCAGCTGATATTCTGGTTGATGTGGAAGATACCCGTAATGAAGATCGTCTAATTTGTTTGATAAATCCATACTTGTCAATCTCCATATTATCAATTTTTGAATTAGGAATCTGCGACATAGGAGAAGGAAGTAAAAGGAATTTCGATTTCTTTCTTCGAATACTTTGTAATTCAAGGGGTAATTCACGAGGATTGTCAAATGAGTAACTAATGTTATCATAATCATAGTCATAATCATTATCATTGACTTTCCAATTCTTGATCGATTCGAATTCATCGTCCAGTAAGATATGGTTTTCTACTTCCTCACCTGACTCATCCACTCTACTCCCTTCTGGTTGTTTTAAATATCGTTCAATTTCATCATGGGATAAATGGTTCAATAACAATTCATACAATTTCCCTTCTCTACTTGTATTCAGCCGTAGCTTCTTCAATTCATTTTCTTTCTCTGATAAATCATGTGATAGTTTCTTGATTAATCTAATGGTATCACTGTTAAATCGGGACGATATTAGTTGATTGATCTGAGTAGATTCTAAATTATGTATATCGTAAATAATAGCCACATCTTTACTGGAATGAATTGGTGTATTACATAAAGGAGGTATCTGCAGGTCAGATGACGTATTTGAAGTTAGACTCTTCATGGTGAAATATACATCATAATAGTTATATCGTGCGATATGTACTTGTAACTATGATGATTGTTTTCGTGTGTGTGTGTCTGTGTGTGTGTGTGTTGTTTTGTTAGTTGATATTGGATTTGTTTTTATCTTCTGGTTTTTTTATCGCGTAACTTCCGGTTACCAAAAAAAGAAAAACAATCACTGTGGGTGTAGATATTGCCACAAAAATAGGAAACTACAGGTGTTAGAATCTACTGTTGTGATTGCAAGAATACAACGTACCTGGGTTGATCACTTCGGGCAGGCACCAATTCATGGTCCTACCTATTGGGTAATAATTTTTTGAAAAAAAAATGTGTAAATCTCTTTGTAAAGCGTTCCGTCCTTATGCAGGGGAAATGCTAATTTTCTCTGTAATTTTAAAAGTTGACAAGTTCCGAACCGGCGTCCACATAACACACAAGGTGAAATGCTTAACCAATTCGGCTACGGGAAAAATTCCCAACTAATTCTAAAATTGCGCATTTTCACTATGTGATTGTAGCACGTGATCAGAAAGACATTAATTTAGTTAAACAGATATGAATGTCTAGGGTTCAGTTATTCCAGTACTGGTTGATATCCCCAATTAGAATAGTAATAATTTTATGACAAACAGTTGCCTTGGTCACCTTTAGATTTGGCTAAACCATGATGTTTTAACTATGGAATCTTCAACTTTATACTTGATATACCACAAAAGAAATAAGAACTTCTGGTAGTGAAATCTCAGATTGATAATTTGAACGGTTTTTTAAAAAGATTCTTTTAATTTGTTTAAAATCAAGAATGAGTAGTTGCATTCTGTTTTTTTTTTGCATATTTTTTGCAGTTTTTTCCCTGGAAAAGATATACAAACGGAAACCATTTAAGTTAACTACAAAGAGCGTATTCTAGCACCTTAAATTGATAATACATCAGCATGTATTATACGTCACAAGTTCAATTGGCACTTTGCTCATGGGTTATAATTGATTAAAATACTCTGCAATTAGAGATCTAAAAATAACATTTCCTATTGTTTTGTGTACATTGAACAATGAGTTCTTCTTATAAGGTTATCGTAATTAGTTCTTTCATTAAAAAAAAAAATTGAAACTCTTGAACTTTGTTGCTATACTAGAGGTGAAGCAAAACCTGCTAGACTTGTATTGCTTATGTCTTTTATGTCTTAAATTCTCGTATGTTGGATATCACCTGAAGATGATACTGTCGTCTGTTTTTACTTATTTTTTACAACAGTTAATGCAAATGTTGGACTAAACTGTTCAACTACGCCATTTACAAAGACTTAAACGAAACGCAAAAAACTTAATCGCACAATACTTCAACTACGAGTTATACACCAATGGCCGCCTTCTTCGTCCTTCCTTCGTTCCTTCGTCGTCTTCGTCTTCCTCCGCTCTCTTTTCATTGTTAACTGAGAACAAATAAACAAACAAAGATCTAAAAAAAGAACTTTAGATCTTTTTCTTCCCCTCTGTGTGTAAGTGTGTGAGTGTGTGAGTGTGGGTTTATTGTTGGTGATGATTTACGAGTAAGACTATTTTTCAACCCTCTTATTACCCACCACTCTCCTTGCATCTTAAATGGTAGAGTCTGGATTCATTACTAGATAGTGAGACAAAAAAATCGCCAATCTTAGTCGCTGTTAATTATTGTTTCTTATGTAATCCGATTTTTCAGTTTTTGTGCATATATAGTTTCATTATAGAATTAGATAACGCCGCCATAAAAAAGCAATTTCTTTTTATTCCTACTATACTTATATCATGGCGGTTGGTTCATACTTTTTGCTAGTAATATATCCTGAAGCTATGATTCAACAAATTTGAGAATTTGGCAAAGTGGTACGAACAAATGAGCCAACGGAGAATTCATAAAGGAAAAGGAGAAGGAAGTAGCGAACGAAACGATTGAAATTTTCAAAGTAAAACCGACTGGGCCCATCTGTGATACGTGCTAAATTCCATACGCATAATGTGCATAATTTAATATTTAAATACAACCGAAGCAAAAAGAAAAGAAAACGTTCAAAGAAAAGACCCTATTAGAATGTTTATCCAGATCAAATCACACACATTGCAAGACTTGAAAGGGTGAGATGGATGGATGGAGAGGCTACTGGTTACGTGACTATGAGTTTCTCTCGGAAAGATCGTATAAATCTATTTCCAAGATTACAAGAATTAAACGCGCCTTGGGGGGGGGGTGGAAAAACTCTCCTTATTCCGGGGGTTAGGAGTGTTTCAAAATATTTTTCATTGTCTAATAAATTTATTCCAGGGAGTGTATGTCCAATGACGTTGAATGAGTTAGAGCTGACTATTATTAACAAGGAACCCATACAGTTTGCTTTAACTCGTTCGATAGAAGAGAAAAAGAAGCTACGTGGTATCTTACCCTTTTTTACCACAGTTTCTTTTAACCCTTTCTATCATTCATGCATTTACTTTTAAATTTTTTTTTTTGCGTTGGCATTTACAATTCTGTGGTACTAATTGACAATTTCATAATTTCATAATTTCCAAAATTTCAAAAAGTTTTACTTCTCTTTACCATTACGATGATTTCCATCGAATTCTTTTGCATTTCGCCAAAACTGATTATTGTGTATTTTTTGAAATTGTGTATAGGTTAGGTTAGTTTTATAACACCAATTGGTAATATCGAGTTGTTTAGCAGTGCCCATTGGTTCAATTTTATGTTTGAATTGCAGAGTCACAAAATCTGAGCAATGACACAAAATCACATCCTGCATATACTCAGGCGACAAACTTAATCACAAAATACAACCAAACCGCTCACACCAAACAGTACAGTACTGAGGTATATTATGTAAATAGCTATCACCAATTTTCAAAAGCCAACGCTTTAGAACCCACAGCAAGAAAAATTTTCACCACTCCCCTTTCTTTCCTTCCTTCCTTCCTTACTTTCTTTCTTTCTTCGTTTGATATATCATCAGCGTGTTGATACAGGGACATACTAGGTCATTCTATATCACGTCTTGAAATTAGTAATCTTGTCCCCCCATCGGAATCTTCACAACTAGTTTTTTTTTCTATTTATTTTTATTTCTTAGCCCAAGATTATTATTCTTTGTATCACCATCAACAATCAAAGACAATTAGAATAGCAAACCTAAAGACAATTCCACACACATAATATCATTCTATTCACATTTCAATATATCAACATCGAGAACAATTCCATTTGCTATTAAGAAATTTAACATCTTCAATCACATAAATTTACCACATCAACAGAGATTATAGAGACCGATAAAAATGATACTTAGTGCAAGACTGCCATACCTTAAATTTCTAGCTTTGGTGCTCACAGTCATTACAATTTACCTATTGACTCATGGTAGCAATTACAGTATTATTAATAATAATGAAAATTCATCTGACATAGTACAACAAAAACAACCCCAACAACAAGAACAACCTCCAGTATCCCCTGATCAACAAGTTAAAGTTCCTGAAGAATTGAAAAATGAACCAGAATCAGAACTGGATAAATTAATTGCTGATGCCAAAAACAACAAAGAGAATTTAGATCAAAAACCATCCACCCCTGAAACATCAAAACAAGATACTGACAAAGAAAAAGAAAAAGAAAAAGAAAAAGATGTTGCCACAACTAATAAATCCCAAAAAGTTAAAGCCACTTTTGTTACTTTAGCAAGAAATGAAGAATTATATGAATTGATTAAATCAATTCGTACAGTTGAAGATCGATTCAATAGAAAATTCAATTATGATTGGGTATTTTTAAATGATAAAGAATTTACTCAAGAATTCAAAGATTTAACTTCGGCAATTGTTTCTGGTAAGACCAAGTATGGAAAAATACCGAAAGAACATTGGTCATACCCAGATTGGATTGATTTGAAAAAAGCTGAAGAAGCAAGAAAAAATATGAAATTGGCTAAAATCATCTATGGTGATAGTGAAAGTTATAGACATATGTGTAGATTTGAAAGTGGGTTCTTTTGGAGAAATGAATTATTGGATGAATATGATTGGTATTGGAGAGTTGAACCTGGTATTGATATTCATTGTGATTTGGATTATGATTTATTCAAATATATGGAAGATAATAATAAAGTTTATGGATTCACTATTTCAATTCATGAATTTAGAAAAACCATTGAAACTTTATGGGATAGAACTAAAGAATTCATTAAAGAAAACCCTCAATATATTGCCAAAGATAATTTCATGGACTTTATAAGTGATGATAAAGGTGAAACTTATAACTTGTGTCATTTCTGGTCTAATTTCGAAATTGCTAATTTGAAATTCTGGAGAGGTGAAGCATACACTAAATATTTTGAACATTTGGATAAAGCCGGTGGATTCTTTTATGAAAGATGGGGTGATGCACCAATTCATTCTATTGCTGCAAGTTTATTTTTACCAAAAGATAAAATCCATTATTTTGAAGATGTTGGTTATAGACATGGGGTTTATACTCAATGTCCATTGAATTCCCAATTCAGATATGATCATAAATGTCATTGTAGTCCTGATAAGGATTTCACCTTCAGAGGTTATTCATGTGGTAAGAAATATTATGAAGTCATGGGTTTGGAAAAACCAAAAGAATGGATTAATTATCAATAGTTGAGCCGAAAAACCTAACATTTCGTCGGTCGGTCCATCTTAAGTAACTGTCATTACTACTATATTGTTTTATAGTTTTTTTTTTTTTATCATTATCATTATCATTATTATTAGTTCAATAGAAACATTTTGTATATTATTTTAATATTCCTATATCATAGAAACTACTTTACAATCCAGTCCAGAAGTATTCTTTATCAACATTAAATGAAGCAACCAATGGGGTATTATCACTTGAATTACCTACCAATAGTTTATATTCACCTTTTTGAACTGACCATTCTTTAGCATATTCATCAAAGAATGCCACTGAATATTTAATAGGTAAGCTCAACTCAACGGTTTTAGATTCCTTAGGTTTTAATTCAATCTTTTTAAATCCTTTCAATTCTTTAATTGGTCTAATAACATCAGTTTCAACTTTACTAACGTATGCTTGAACAACTTCAGAACCAGTTATATCCCCAACATTAGTAACAACAACAGATACTTTAACTTCAGCTTCATGTCCTTTACCAACCACATTCACAGTTAAATCTTTGAGGTCAAATTTAGTATATGACAACCCAAATCCAAATGGGAATGCAACTTCTCTTTGTAATTTTTCATAATATCTATAACCAACAAAAATATCTTCCCCATACAACACTCTACCTCTTTCAGTATTAAAATTCAAATAAGTTGGATTATCAATTCCTTTTTTAGGGAATGTCAAGGATAATTTTCCATTTGGATTAGTATCACCAAACAATACATCAGCAATGGCATTACCTGATTCATTACCTCCATACCAACAATGAATCAAGGATTTAATTTTATCCAAATGAGGGAATTCAACTGGAGTTCCGGATTGATTAACAATAACAGTATTTGGATTAGCATTGACAACAGCAGTAATTAATTCATTTTGTAATCCTTCTAATTCCATATGTGGACGATCATATGATTCAGATTCCCAATCTTGATTTAATCCGGTACATAATATAACTTTATCTACTGATTTGGCAATTTCAACCGCATGGGCAATTTCTTGTTCACGATCAATAACTTTTGCCATACCGAGACTAATACCACCTCCGAAATATTCAGCTCCACTGTTGCCTAAAGTGTAGGTTGGAGAAGAACCAAATTCAACGGTGATTTTATAAGTTTTACCTTGGGTTAATTTAATACTACCTCGTTCTTCAATTGTACCACAATTAAAGAATGAAACCCCTTTGGTTTGTTTTGTCTTATTATCAACAACCAATTCCCCATCAATGAATAATTGTGCTGTTCCAACAACTGTCAATCCAAATGCATATTCAGCAGTTTCTTCAGGTGTAAATTCACTTTCAAAATCAATATAGTATAATCCGGATTTAGGGATTTTATCATTATAATAATCGACTAAATGGAAACTTGATAATTCAATATCATAATCATCAATTAATGTACGATTGGCAGTTCCTTTTGGTTCAAGATGGAATTTCATCAGATATCCCAATTCACCAGTTCTTGGATTTTTAACTTGTTGACCTAATCCTGGTAAATATTTATGAGCATAACAACCAACAGTATATTTAGGGGCAGTAGATAATTTCTCAGAAATTGAATCAAATGGGGTGGTGGTATAATATGCTCTTAATGAAGCAGATCCACCTCCACAATATGCGGCAATTTTAGCATTAGGACCAATAACAGCAACGGAATCGTTTTTATTCAATGGTAACAAATTATCTTCATTTTTCAACAATACAATTGAATCTTGGGCCAATTTACGTAATAATGCACGAGTTTCTGGAGTGTTATTCTTGGTATCTTCAGGGGCATTTTCTGCAACTCCAGAATCGGCAATTGCACGTTTAACCAATGTTAAAACTTGTTTAACTCTTTCATTCAAATACTTAATATGTAATTCTTTTGTTTTAATCTGATGTCCAACTTCACCAACAGTTCTAAATACCGCTGGACCTGGCATTTCTAAATCCAACCCATTTTCAATTGATTCCTTATTTGTATAGGTTCCAAACCAATCACTCATAATCAAACCATCTTTCCAACCCCATTCTTCTCTAAGTAAATCTTCTAAATATTGTTTATTTTGTGACATATGAACCCCATTCACTTTATTATATGACGTCATTAAACAACTAGGTTTAACATCATTAAATAAAATTCTAAATGGTTCCAAATAAATCTCTCTCATTGCCCTTGGGGTAACAATTGAATCACTTGAATTTCTTTCATTTTCTAAATCATTACAAACAAAATGTTTTGGGGTACTTCCAATTCCTGAATCTTCAATACCTTGAACAACATGACTAGCAATTTTACCTGTCAAATAAGGATCTTCACTAAATGATTCAAATCCTCTTCCACCTAATGGACCCCTTTGGATATTCATAGTTGGACCCAAAATAACATGACTTCCTTTATGTTTAGCTTCAAGGGCCATTAATTTCCCTCCTTCATAAAGTAAATCAGTATCAAAAGTAGCTGCAAGTCCAGTTCCACATGGGAAACAAGCAGCAGGAACAGAATTGAAAAATTTCGTTCCTCGAATCCCATTGGGTCCATCGGAAAATCTCAAACTTGGGATATTTAATTCAGGAATTGCATAAGTATGCCAAAAATCTTTCCCGGCAATTAAATTGATCTTATCTTCTAATGATAATTTTTCCAAAATATCATCGACGTTGAATGTATCTGATGTGGTACTAGTAGTATTTGACATTGTTTGTTTGTGTGTATGTTAATGGACAATAATGATCAATTGGGTGTTGACAAAATTGAAAGAATGAAGTGGGGGGTTTATATAGTTTTTTTTTTAGTATGCCTTTATATTTGAAACAATTTGGGGATCAAAAAAAAGGGATATATTAAAATCAAATCAATTGAGGAATTAATTAATTAATTAATAATAGTAATCTAATTTAGTGGAGGAGTGGGGCGGTTACTTTGGGAGTTCAATTTCACTGTACATTTTTAATTCTCGGAAAATTATATTGCATGTTTATGACAACAACCTGTCGAAGAAAAAATTGTGGAGGGGTGGGGGAACGAGGTCGGGAAAAATGAATCTCCGGAATTAGCCACTTAATCATATGTTTTCTTTTGCGCGGGATTGTACAATTGGATCTCCTTCTACATAATTGATATATATCCTCCAATTTCATACCAGTTGTCCAAAAGGAAGGTCAAAATTAGAGTAGGCTTAGTTAAATAAAAATGACACCACCAATGAATCAACACAACCAAGAAGAATTGACCTCTCCCAAAGGCAACACAAGGCAAGATAAGACAAGACAATAACGTTATGATATGTTATATGATATGTTATGAGACGGAATAATATTCCGGAATTACTACTCTAAGTAAATGTAGTCGGTTAGAATTCTTAGTTCTTGGTCTTTGTCTCCTCAACATTGTGATAGTTTGTTGAGTTGGATTAGCCTTTTTAATTTTTTGTTTTCGCAAAGAATTAACTTTTGGTATACCTAAGAAAACTACTCCCCACATTTTCCCCAGGGCTAATAACTACGCCTATTTTTAAATACAATACCAGAACAATATAAAAATACTACCGGAACAATACAACATAAGAAATAATTCAATATATGAACGTTTCTTGAAAGTATTAATAAAAGTGGGGTGGGGAGAGGATGAGAATGCAAAAAGAGTTATCTAGAGAAGAAATTCCGTTATTTGGCGGCACTCCGAATTATAAGCCCCTTGGAAAGTTCCCAAGAAATATTCCCGTTTACTCCAATAGCTATAGAAATCCAAAATAAAAAAAAATAGGAGTAGATATTAACAGATTGACGATAATTAAAACCGAATACCAATTCTTAGTGTATAAGATCAATTTCCCAAAATTTTTGATTTTTGTTTTATCGAGCTTTCGAGTGTTTTTTTTTGGTGATAATATTCATTTTGGTATTCAAAGAAGAAAAGAGGTAGTTCTATGGATTTATGTTAAATCATAGATATTAGATTGCATTATAATGCCTCACACATAGTTCGCACCAAAACATAAATATATCATCTAATTGATCTAATTATGAGTTTCATGGATATCAAAGAGACCTGATTAATCAAACTGAAATAAAATGTTATTACAGTTTACTCCCCCGTCACTACCCACTAACAAGAAGTAATGAAGACATCTAATTAGAATAGATATAGTATGAAGAGATATACCCCCTTCAACCCATCATAACACCTTGGCTAGATCGTATTCACAAGGAGAAAGGATAATAATACACCATCAAGGCCAATGGCAATCACTAGTACGACTATATCACCATTATCGTCATCGTTATCATCATCTTCTTCTCCCAGCACCATAATAAATCACGAGAAAGCAATACGAAAATAATTTGACTATCCCATGTCCCTTG
The DNA here is from genome assembly GCA_030557875.1 of Candida neerlandica. NCBI lineage: Eukaryota > Fungi > Ascomycota > Pichiomycetes > Serinales > Debaryomycetaceae > Candida > Candida neerlandica. The sequence goes on along the minus strand of JANIWD010000092.1, from coordinate 40,642 downwards.
TAAAAAAATAAAATATATCCTAGATAATAATATTTTTGTGAGATTTTCCAATAGTGCAGAAATAATTACGGTAGATATGAACAACAATACGAAGAATAGAGAACAATAGGATGATAAAAATCGTGAGTACCAGATATTCAACAATAGTTAATTTAGTTAATTATCCAAAAATTCAAGAAATAGTAAAAAACTAAAAAAAAAATAATTGATCTTTTTGTATGGAGTTATTAAGAAAATAAAATTATATATAATACAATATATTTGCAAGCAAAGAAAATGGAACGTAACGGAACGAAACGTCCAAGACAGGGATTGGGGTTGAGAAAGAATAACTGAAATGGAATGTAAATGAATGAATAAGTTTTGTGATAATTCCGTAAAGAAGAAAATATAATAGAAAAAAAAACATACACAAAAAAAAGAATGCTAGTATAGTACGATAACTTGCACTAATAGCAATATAATATAGTCGTGGAGATTGTATGCGGATGTGGATGCGATGAGATGAAATAGAAACGAAACGAAAAGAAACGAAAAGAATTGAAATTGAGCAAATAAGAATCAAGAAGTAAGAAAGTAAGCAAGCATAAAGTGGATATTATGTAAAGTCTAAACACATTATTATAGATTGAATTATAATCTACTGGTGATGATATACGTCTGGTTCACCAAGGGTAGTGTTGTGCACAAATTGAAAAAAAACGTTCAACTAGAATTTCATTATCATTGATATTATGATGAAGAATATTAAGAAGTAACAAATGAATATTTAACAGCAAAGCTTCCTTTCTTTTTTAATTTTTTAGTTTCTTGTTATTTGTATGTGCATTATAGGTTCATGCATAATAAGCAAGCAAGTAAGTAAGTATACAGTATACGGTTTTTATATGTATATATACTTGGCAGTACAAGTAGAAGGTGAAATAATAAGACGCGCATCTTTTGCTTTTGTATTTGCTGTTCTCAATTTAGTTCTGTGGTTTATTGCTAATATTAGCAATATTCTGAATATCTTTAATGATTTGAAATATTAAATCATACTGTACAGATTTTTTTTGTTTTTGTACGCATTGACACGTATCTTTTTGTTTAACACGTAACTTAACAACTACTTGTTCTTTTCTCTCTTTGTCAAGCCACCCAAACACACTAACCAAAGGGCCGAAGAAGAAGAAGAAAAAAAAAATTTATCAACATAGTTTCATTTTCTTTCTCCCTTTTTCTCTTTTCCGTTTCTTTTCCTTCTTTTTATAACTATATTCCAACTATGGCTTCCACAAGATCTAATGCCCGTCTCATTAGATTTGGGATTTTTGCTCTTGTATTAATTGGTTGTGGTTATATCTTAACCAGAGGTTCTTCCTTCCAACCACCAAGTTACCAATCCACAAACACTCCTGCTGCTGCTCAACAACAACAACAACAGCAACCACCTGCTCAACAACAACAAGCAGCTGCAGTTAACAAAGGTACCAATGTCCCAGCTGGCAAGGCTAAGGGTCCAGTCCAAAAATTCAGAGTTGTTGAAGGTCAACAACCTGAAGCTATCCCTCAAAAGGATATCCCTGATGATTATTCTGCCAAAGACAAAGTTAAGGCTACCTTTGTTACTTTGGCTAGAAACTCCGATTTATACTCTTTGGCTGAATCTATTAGACACATTGAAGATAGATTCAACAAGAAATTCCACTACGATTGGGTCTTTTTAAACGATGGTGATTTCGATGATAACTTTAGGGAAACCGTCAGTAATTTGGTCTCTGGTCAAGCTAAATTTGGTAAGATTCCAACCGAACATTGGTCCTACCCTGAATGGATTGACCAAGAAAAGGCTGCTTTGGTTCGTGAACAAATGAGAGAAAAGAAGATTATCTATGGTCACTCCGAAAGTTACAGACATATGTGTAGATTCGAAAGTGGTTTCTTCTGGAGACAAGAATTATTGAATGATTACGATTACTATTGGAGAGTTGAACCAGATATTAAATTATTCTGTGATATTGACTATGATGTTTTCAAATGGATGAAAGATAACAACAAATCTTATGGTTTTACTATTTCCTTGCCAGAATATAAAGAAACCATTCCAACTTTGTGGAAAACCACTAAAGAATTCATTAAAGAAAACCCTCAATACTTGGCTGAAAACAACTTGATGGAATGGGTTTCTGATGATAAAGGTGAAAACTACAATGGATGTCATTTCTGGTCCAATTTCGAAATTGGTTCTTTGGCTTTCTGGAGAAGTGATGCTTACAGAAAATACTTTGAACATTTAGATAAAGCTGGTGGTTTCTTCTACGAAAGATGGGGTGATGCTCCAGTTCATTCTATTGCTGCCGCTTTGTTCTTACCAAGAGATCAAGTTCATTTCTTTGAAGATGTTGGTTACTTCCATGTTCCTTTCAATAACTGTCCAGTTGATAAAGATATTAGAATTTCAAGAAACTGTAATTGTGATCCAAACAAAGATTTCACTTGGAGAGGTTATTCTTGTACTACTAAATATTACTCCATTAATAACTTCAAGAGACAAAAGAATTGGGAAAAATACACCCAATAGATGAAATGATATTCTATTGAAGACATAGTGAGATCATCATCATCATGATTTCACGTGACTTTAACATATCCTGAATTTTTGGTTTTATTTTTGTTGTAAATAAATTACACGCACACATATATATATATTTCTACATATTTATAAAAGAAAAAAAAATACATTAGTTATTAGTTAAATATGGGATGGGGGAAATGATGGAGAGAAATATATTGAGATTTTTAGATCTGGTTAGTGTTATTTAATCCATTTGTTTTTCTAAGTAAAATGGGGATCACAATAAGATCCACTATCATTCCAGCTCCACATTCAGAAACTGTCTAATTAGAAGCAAAATACAATAAGTGGGGTTTTGTCAATTGTTCCTATTATTATCATCTATTATTGTCGATATTTGAAGATCATCTCTTATTGTATTCATTTAAACTAACTTACGCTGATATTATGTTGTCAAACAATGAAAGATGGGCAGTAACCATTAGTCAAAAGAGGGAGGGGATATATTGATAATGAAAAAGTCGGGGATATATTCAATTATGAAAATCTTCTTGTTTGGGAAATGGAAGAGAAGGAAAGAGAAGGGAGTAGAGAGTGTAGACAGGGTTCAAGTTTAAAAAGATATTAGAAATGGTCTATATGGTGTTTTTTCAGATTATTTTGACTTGATCTTGATCTTTGAACTTTTTGACTCGTTAAAAAATGATCTAGTAATTTTTCTTTTTTTTACTTCCTTTTTATAGTCTTTATTTAAGATGTCCCTTTGTGTGAGGTTCATCTTATTCTTGCTTGTTGATATTGTGTGTTTGCATGTTTGTTCGATTATTGACGGTGTGTAGGAATTTTAAATAAATTAAAAAAAAAAAAAAATTGGTGAACATTCTAATTAGAAACAATCATTAAAAAAAAAAAACAACCTTGGGAATTTTAATGTCAAATTTCCTGATTTGGTTGTTGTGAAAATAGATATTGATGTGTATATGCTGTATGAATGAGCACAATTGTTAATCAATGTCATCATCAGTTGAATATAGTAGTGGTTATTAATGATGGTGACTTGGTGAATTGGGGTGGTTGTTTGAAAGGGGGGTTTTGGTTGTAAAAAAAAAAAGAGAAAAAAACGTGTATTGTGAGAAATTGCAACCAGTGAGAGAAGTAGAAGTAGAAGAAGGAGAAGGCGAAGGGGAAAAATTAACCAAAGTGCACGAGAAAAAAAGGCGACAAGAGAATGGCTTAAGAGAAACAAAAGAAGGGACAATCGTATAAATAAAAATAAAAAAAAAGATCTACAACCGATTAACATTTCTGTTGACATTTGTCTATATATAAAATTCCATCAATAATTAAATTAGTGTATGTTAGGTGATTGCAGTAGCATATATATATAAATATAAATATAGGAAAGAAGCCTAATTTATTCCAACCACAAATGATTAGTAATCTTAACATCCCACCATTTTCAATACAGAAAGAGATAAGTAGCAAGTAGTGATATTAATTGTTAATATTAATTAATTACTATTTCAAGAATTCTGAAACATTTCTAAAACTTTACAACCAAACAAATTTATTTTTCTTCTTATTCTTCTTCATTTTTGCTTAATAACTTACATCAACAGATACACACACACATACTAATATATCTAGATACAAGTTAAGTCAACTCCTCCCCTCCTCCTCCCGCTGTCATTATCATCAAAAATTTATTCGAATTTTACAACACACTTTCTTTTCCTTCAATATCTTCTTATTACTGTCAAAAGAAAACCGCTTCATCACATACATCGATATATTGACCCAATCGATAGCATTTATATTACCGTTCCACGTTACACGTCTGTATTTTGAACCAAAACTGTTTCTGTTTGTCCTTAATTTTTTTTTTTTTTTTGTTTAACACAAGTTACATACATATTAAACAACAAAAAAAAAAGAACCCACTCAAACACAAACTAAAAATTAAAATACTAAACCACACATAAAATTTCGAACTGAAATCAAAAGAAATTACACCAAACTGACAGGAAACAACAACAATCATACAGGACAACCACACAGAAACATAGAATCACACAAAGTAATCGAAACAGAACTACCACCAAACAAAGGATTACAAAACCTAAAGAATACAACTAAAAAGGAATTTTACTACCCTCCACCATCTTGAACTATAACTTTCGGTTTACTTTACAAAATATAAATTGTTCTTTAATTCCCACCATTATCATTTATCGACTTAAACATTTTTTTTTTACTTTTTGTTGTTACCGTTTATCTTCCTCCCCCTAGTCTTCCACTCGTCCTACAAACCATACTAAACTAGTCCCAGCATAATTTTTTTTTTTCTTTACATTTTCCCCTTTCTGTTTTGTACTAATTGGTAAAAAAAAAAAGAGACACCGCTAAAAACCACAACAACAACAACAACACCAACAATATCAGAAGGAAAAAAAAAAAAATTTCACGTTTTAATTGTAACATTTTCAATTAATACAAATCAAGTTATTATTAATAGTACCTACATTCATTTCATTATTACAGAAAACAGAAGAAAAGAAAAATAAAAAAAAGGCAAATCCAATTTATCTAGATCTACTTGCAACTTTCTTTCCCCTTTTTTTTCCTTGATTTTATTACCTAATTTCTAATCCAGCTAATACAAGCTACCCGTGTCAAAAAACATACATATATATCAATTAATATCATCATGTCAAGCAAAGTTGAAGTTCAAACAGCGACCACAACTTCGCCTTCAATTAGTCCTCCTGATTCAGTTAAATCAGCCACCTCAACCAGTGGTACAATAGCAGATCAAGCTACCAAGAAGAGTACTACTAGTACAACCATTGAGGCAGCAGCCACAGGCTCAACTACAGGTTCAGCCCCAGTTTCAACTGCCACTACTGCACCAGAACAACCAGTGATATCTTCTTTAAAACGTAAGAATTCATCGACATCTTCACCTCCAAGATCTACTACCACCACTACCACCAATTCCACGTCAAATTCCACGGTTTCTGCTCCAGGGTCAACTACAGTTACTTCCCCACCAAAACGTCATAGACCATTATCTTTAAATTTAGGAATTCCCGACAATGCTGATCTTGCATTGAGAATTGTCAGTCCTGGTTTACCACCTTCAATTAATGAAGCAATGAAATCCACTATTCAACTCCTGAAACAAATTCAACGACAGCAGAAAAATTTGATAGCTGCAAGACATGGTAAAGACCTGGATGACATCGATGAACAACCAACTGCTCAACTCAATGTCCCAGCTGCTACCACTACCACCACTACTACCACAGTCATTCAACCATCGCAACCACAATTACCTCCTCCAGATTTGAAATTACCTCCAAAGTCTCCAATTTATGCTTCTGATGATTCAGACCTTAATAGATTATCTGGGGTTAAGAAATTGAAGAGACTGAATGTACCTCCTCCTTTAAGTATTGGAGAAGGTGGTCCTTCTACTACCAATGTAGCCAACTTACGTCCTTCAATTCATTCAGCTCCAATCAGAAGTAGACAAAGACCTAGAATGATGGTACCAGGTGCGCCAAGATTTATACCACAACAGCAACAGCAACAACAACAACAGCAGCTACTACTCCAGCCACAGCAACAACAACAACAACTGCAACAACCTACTCTCATTCCTATTCAACAACCTCAATACTACTATGCTACAACTCCATATCAACAGTATTATTCCCCATCGGTACAACATCACCCTGTTCAACAATTGCAACCTGTACCATTACCAAGAAGTCAATTGAGACAGGTCAACCCAAGAGTAAGAATGATTCCTTTGACTGCAACTGCAACTCATTTTGGAAGAAGAGCAAATTTGCAAGGTACCGTAATTCAACAACAGCAACAGCAACAACAGCATGCCCAACAACATGTCCAACAACAACCACAAGTGGTAGTACAGACAGTACCACAACAAGCTGGTCAACCACAAGATGGAAACAAACCAAAAACTAATGCAGTTACTGACGTATTCCGTGGCGATTTGCAAAAAGCTGCTCCATTTAATAGTCAACCATTATCAGCACAACGAGAATATTTTGGTAGTTCAGTACATGACGAATCAATTCCTACCCCACAAGTTCTTACAATTGACGAAAGGGAAGACGAAGAAGGTGATGATGTTTCGGGTAGCATCACTATTAATGGATCCAATGTTTTCAATTTCAAGATATTCAGTAAGAATAAAGGTAGGATCAATGAAGATGACAAAGATAATGAAGGTGCAGAAGATGGTGACGAAAGTATTGAAGAATACAATAAAAAGAAGTTTTTAAAAATATGTGAGACTTGTTGGAAGCAAGTATTCAAGAAAGAGGATTAGATGAATTAGATGAATTGTGTTGGCGTTTTATAATTTGAACTATTTTTTTTATTATTAATAGTCTAGTTTTTTTTTCTCTCTCCTTTAATTAATGATATTTTAATTTATTCAATTCTAAGTCATATATTTAGATATTTTGGGTGTAGTTCGTAGTTCACTTATGATGTTTTCCTGAGGTTATATATTTAATCTGGCAATTTGGGGAGATCCACACGACTAACATTAAATCCAATGGCAAATGGTAAAGTATCAACGGACAAAAATTTTTCTTTTTTTTAACTCACTCTTTAACTCTCACTAACTTACTCACTCACTCTCACCTTTACCACCACATTTCACCAAAAAAAAAAAGAGAGAGAGTCTTTCAAACCCCATTGGTATTTCTGAAGTTATATCTACACTTGCATTTACCCTATACACACTCAATACATATTCATTTAGATGTTACGGGTTAGTTCAATAAGGCTTCTAAGTAGCAGAAGCATACTTGGGTGTCGAAGAGCCAACACCAACACCATTACTATCCCTATTCGAGCTTTCTCAAAGTTTCGTCCTTTATCATTCAATCAAACCACCACATTACTCAACAGATCTAGGAATAACAACCGAAGAAATGACGATGAAGATAATGACGATAACGATCAAAAAGATAACAAGAAGGAAAAGGAAAAGAAAAAGAACAGAAGTGAAGAAGAAGAAATGGAAGAATTAAGAAAAAAATTTGCTGAAAAGTATCCAAATATGAATCCTAATAGTTTGAAAGTTATTAAAATAGATTTCAAAACTATGGGGAATTATGCTCTATTATTTTTATCCACCATTTTATCCATTTATTTGGTTGTGAAGGCTACTGATTCTTCTGATGCCACTGAATTATCAATGCAAGATTTCATAACTAATTATATTGAACGAGGATTGGTGAAGAAATTGACTGTGATTAACAAATACGTTGTTGAAGCTGAATTAATCCCTGGTGCTATGTCAAGTTCAGTTCACCGTAATATGAGTGGCAATCCTTATGTTATGTTTACCATTGGTTCATTGGAATATTTTGAAGATGAAATGAATAAAGTTCAAGATCGATTAAATATTCCAATTGATGAAAGATTACCTATTGCTTACGAAGATCAAGGTTCCTGGATGAGTTACATCTTGCCTATATTACCAACTGTTTTATTAATTGGAGGGTTGTATTATTTGACCATGAGAAAAGTACCTGGCCAAGGTGGCCCTGGTGGAGGTATTGGTGGCGGTGGACCAAATGGTATATTCAACGTTGGTAAATCAAAGGCTAAATTATTTAATCAAGAAAATGATGTTAAAATCAAATTCAAAGATGTTGCTGGTTGTGATGAATCCAAAGAAGAAATTATGGAATTTGTCAAGTTTTTACAAAACCCTCAAAAATATGAAAAATTGGGAGCTAAAATTCCTCGAGGTGCAATCTTATCTGGTCCTCCAGGTACTGGTAAAACTTTATTAGCTAAGGCAACAGCTGGGGAAGCTGGTGTTCCATTTTTATCAGTTTCTGGTTCCGAATTTGTGGAAATGTTTGTTGGTGTAGGTGCTTCCAGAGTTCGTGATTTGTTTAAAACCGCAAGAGAAATGGCTCCTTCGATTATCTTTGTTGATGAAATTGATGCCATTGGTAAAGAAAGAGGTAATGGTAGATTGGGAGGTAACGATGAACGTGAAAACACTTTGAATCAATTGTTAGTTGAAATGGATGGGTTTGATAGCACTGATCATGTTGTTGTTTTGGCAGGTACTAACAGACCAGATATTTTGGATAAGGCATTATTGAGACCAGGTAGATTCGATAGACATATTTCTATTGATATTCCTGATGTTGAAGGTCGTAAACAAATATTTAATGTTCATTTGAATAAAATTAAATTACAAGCTGTGGAAGATATTGATATTAGCAAACCAGATGTTAGCTTTGATTCAGCTCAAAAATTAAAATCAGCAGCAATTGATAAATTAGCTGGTAGATTGGCAGCTTTAACTCCAGGATTTGCTGGTGCTGATATTGCCAATTGTGTTAATGAAGGGGCCTTAATTGCAGCTAGAGAAGATTCACCAACTGTTACAGTTCAACATTTCGAACAAGCTATTGAAAGAGTAATTGCTGGATTGGAAAAGAAATCCCGTATCTTGCAACCAGATGAAAAGAAAACTGTTGCTTACCATGAAGCAGGACATGCAATTTGTGGTTGGTTTTTAGAATTTGCTGATCCATTAGTTAAAGTTTCCATTATACCTAGAGGACAAGGGGCATTGGGATATGCTCAATATTTACCTAAAGATCAATATTTAGTTTCCAAGAAACAATTCCAACATAGAATGATTATGACCTTGGGAGGTAGAGTATCAGAAGAGATCCATTTTGAAACCATTACCAGTGGGGCCAGTGATGATTTTAAGAAAATCACTCAAATGGCACAAGAAATGGTTCTTAGATTAGGTATGTCACAACAATTGGGACAAGTTGTTTATGATCAAGGAGGAGATTCTAATGGTTTTAAAGTTCATCATAATTATTCTGAAACCACTGCTAGATTAATCGACACAGAAATCAAGAGATTAATTGATGAATCTCATGAAAAATGTAAAGCATTGTTATTAGAAAAATTGGATTTGGTGGATAAAGTTGCTAAAGAATTGTTTCGTAAAGAAGTCTTGACCAGAGAAGACATGATCAGAATTTGTGGTCCAAGACCATTTAAAGAAAGAAATGATGCTTTTGACAAATATATTCAAGGTGATGAAGATGCATTCAAGGGAAAACCAAAAACAAAACCAGAATCAAATGGAAATGGAAATGGAGATGAAGATCCAACCCCAAATTCAGAACCAACTCCATCCCCAACACCAACTCCAGGACCAACCCCAAAATCAACTCCAAAATCAAAAAAAAATTTAAGTAATAAATCAAATCCAAATTTCAAATCACATTCCAAATTGAATAAAAAATGATGGATTTCCTACTAGGATTAAATTTCAACTGGGGAGTTATATATTGTTTATTATTAAATATTTTGTAAATAGTAAAATCTTTTTTTATTATTTTTATTTTATAACAATACAAATACAAAATAACAAGAATCATACATTATTGAGTATATACCTTATATATAACCTGATCCAAAAAAAAGAGCCTCCCCTCCAATCTCACCTCCCCCGTTCTCTGACAAGAGTTATTGGCATTTCATTAAGTTGATTATCGAAATAATTCTTCAATTGATTCATACCCCGAATCAATATAATTAGTTGTAAAATTATTACCATTGTTCTTGTTCTTATCATTGATTACGATGTTGTCGTTGTTATTGTTGGAATTTGATGAAGGAAATTCTTGAAATTTTGGTACTGTAATATTTACTTTTCTTGAATTAATCTTAATTGTAATATCATTTAATAGTTTTATATCTTCTTGTTGTTGAAGTTGATGTTGATCAATTTGTAACTTATCTTGTAATGAAGATAATGAAGCCAAAACATGATTAGAATCAATCATATGATTTCTCCAATCTTCATATCCACAATCTGTCATATATCCACATCCCAAAATTGGACAAAATAATACAATTTTTTTACTTGAACATCCAATTTCTCCTTCGCCTAAGCATTCTTGTTCCAGTTCTTCTAGTTGCTTTTGTTGTTGATGATGTAGAAGTTGGGATTTGGATAGATAGAATTTCTTACATTGACAATCAGGATCATCATTGGAAAAGATAGGTAAATTGCATTTATATGATTGCTTTATATCGGGGAGGGATACTTTTATGGGAAACTCTTTAAATAATGAAAGGAAATCAATATCATCATCATCATCATCATCTTGGGTATTGTCTTTAGAAGTAATAGTTGTTTTAGTATCATGCAGTTTAATTGTCACTGGATATCCTAATTTATTCAATGGTATCGAATGAAGGTTTAATAAATGAGATTCATATAATCTTTTATTCCCAGTTATAAATTTACATGAATTGAATGCACATTTGTAAATCTTAATTGATTGTTCTTGTACCTGTTCTTGTCGTTTATGCGATTCTCCAGTAGACGAGGAAAGGTTTGTGAATAAATATGATATTGGATCTTCTATAACTTGATATTCTTCTTCAAATGATAGTTCGATATTGGTTGAATGTGAGTGTAGTTTTGATTGTGATTGTGATTCTTCTTCCGACACAGTTGGAAATTCTTCTGTATCGGATGATGATAGCAGTGGGTTCTCGTCGTCCTTATTACGATATGATTTCTTCTTTGATTGTGGAGGTGTTGGTGGTGGAATTTCTTGTATTGACTCAGTATCGGAATAGTCAGTTTGAAAAGAATTAAAATTTGAGTTTGATATTGGTTCCAAATAATTATCATTATCATTGATATCTGCCAGTAATCGTAAATCAGTTGGTAGTAGTTTCAATTTATCGTTCTTTGATAACTTATTTGGTTTCAGTTTAACTTCCATAGGTATTAATGACGATTCTGTCAAATGCTTAATTGGTTTTCCTTTATCGTTAACTATTAATGATTCATAATAATATTCTCCACTATCATCATCATCATCATCATCATCATCGTCATCGAATGTAATGTCTCTCCAAGAGTTTTCATTTACAGGAGTATCTCCTGTCTCAGATTCTTTATAGGATTCTTCATCTGATTCACCATATTCCACAACTGCACTTTCATCTCCCACTTCATCTTCCTCTTCACTAGATTCATCAGCATATATTGAAATATCCTTCAATCTTCTCTTTTTTGTAGGTGACTCTTCTCTATTCCATTCACTTGGTACTTTTCCTTTTGTTGGAGAATATTTCATAATATTAGTAACTTTTTCCATCTTGCCCATTCCTGAAAATAGATCCAATTTCTTCATTATCTTCACTGGTGAACTCCTCTTACCGCTCACACTCACACTCGCATTTGTATTCCCATTCCCATTACTTCTGCTACTGTTACTACTATGATTTCTGTTTTCAACATTTCTTAAATATCGATTATAATCCATATTCCAAATATTCCCCAATCCATTTCTTGTCTTCACGGGACTATTATTCGATAAATTTAATTTCTCCAAATGTCCATTATTCACAATTATCTCCCCTGTAACTAGATCTATTTCATCACTTTCTTTCGAATCATCAATTTGACTATATTTTAATAATATTTCATTATTTCGTTTCCAAAATTTCCTCAAACTTTCATCTTCTAATTGTTTCACTTGCTGGTTGAACTTACGTTCATCATCAACATTGAATCCAGGATCTTCAGTGCTGGTGGTGTTTATTAATTGGGATAATTGTTGATCTAATCTTCTTCTTGCTTCATCATTTTCTTCATCTGAAGAATACTCATATTCTATTATATCATCTACTTCTTCATTCTGAGTATCATCGAGATTATGTTCTTGGGATCCATTGACTTGTCTATGTTGTAGGTTATGTAGATCATGGTACAAATTCCTAGGTTTATACATCAAGGATGGTAGTTTCTATAACTGTTAGTACTAACTCCTACTCTGTACATACATTATATAATTTTTTTTTTTTCCGAACAGTAACAAAAACTACGCGTATTTTTTTTTCTCAATTAGGGCAATATCAACTAGGTATGGTATGGCCAATGGGGTATGTATTACTAAATCTAATGCCCCTACTATATACAAAAAAAAATACACATTACATTAGTCCCCCACTCAATTACTTATCAGCATCTTCATTATCAACAGTACTGGTTCTTTCATTGTTATTATTATTAGCCCAACATTCACGAAATTTTTGCATCTCAGTTAAGCATTGTCTCCAATCTCCCTTCTCAGCATGACACAATTGTAAGTCCAAATTTTCTTGATAACAACCGGTCTTAATTATTCTTTCATCCCATTCATCTGGGGAGTCATCATCATCATTATCTTCTTCCACTACTGGATCTTGTGCTACGCTTGAATCTGGTTTCATTTTGTTCCGGGGTTTGAAGGAGAAAGGTTCAATTGATAGACTGGTGATTCTTTTTTTTTTTTTCGTTTGTTTCTTGGTTAGGGTTCAATTGGAATAGAATTTATACGAGAGTGCGTGGTAGCTCTGGTACCACCTTCTCGACGCCGCAAATTGCAAATTGCAAATTGTAAAATACATTTCTATACATTTGGTCACTAATACTACGTATCATTTAATATTACAATTGGTTCAGGAAATGGACAATACTCCACTCCCTTATAATCATCATCTAATTCTAAAAATTCAAGCAACTTATCATCAATAAACTCTTTATCATCCTTACCTTCATCTTCAACAGTGTTAAATATTTTCAATTCATCAACATTCTCCAATGTCAATGTTTTAATCACCACTTCTTTATCCTGGCCAATCCTATGCGCTCTCTTTATAGCTTGTGCTTCCACTGCTTCCTTTTTAACAGGATTAATGAAGAAAATACAAGATGCGGCAATGATATTTAATCCATGTGAAGAATGTGCAATATTCATAATCAAACATATTCCTCCATTGGTTTCATTATCATACTGTGAAAAATCTTTAAGATTTTTAGATCTCTCAATTGGGTTGATGAAATTTGCATATAGGATATATTTCACATCAAGGATTTCTAATAATTCAGTTAGATAATATGCACTATCTTCGAATTCAAAAAATACTATGGATTTCACATTTTGACGTTGGTTCTCAAGTAAATTATTTGCCAAATAGGTTAACTTAACTGAAGATGTTCCCAAGAGTCTCATTGAATCACAATTCATTTGGAAAGTATTATTTGGTAAGTATGGTTTTTCTCCTGATTCTTCTTGGTCTTCTTTGGGTGTTATGACATCTTCGGCAAACATCACTTTTCGTTTCTTTCGAGGTGGTGACACAATTGGGTTCATAGGTTGATTCTCATTTTCTGATACTATGGAAGTAGAAGGCTGCTTAGTTTTGGTGATTAATTGAAATATATTTCCTTGATTCTCGACAACTTTCTTCTTTGTAAACTTATCTTTATTCCTGCTTGACTCATCTTGCCAGTATCGTTCCCAAAACTCTTTCGACCCTTTTTCCAATTTATCTTGAAATTCTTCTTCACTGGAAAATGTCAAAAATTTATTCTTTTTCCAAAATTCCTTAGCCGATAATAATTGAGGAGCTCCAAAAACACCAATATCAGCTGTGTCTGTTTTCTCAATAACACCAATTCCAAAAGTTGATGTAAACATGGAGCAATTTGAGACATAAAAATTCAATTCATGAATCATTTGGGACATTTTCCATCGAGGATTATTCAATGCCATCATTGCAGTCTCTTTTGATTTCTTTAACAATTCTCTATCCCAAGAATTGTACTTTCCGGTATTATCTTGTAAAGCCGTATTGCAAATATCCACCAATGTTTGCACATCTTGTTGTTGAAATCCTGTCCAATAAAAAGTGGCTCTCTGAACGTTGGATAATAATCTTCGTAATTGTTGTCGATTCGATGGATGAAACATATAATCCACCCCTGCTCTTTCTGATGTCACTGCATTAACAGCCAACACCGAAGCAAATAAATTCATGGATAATACATCATGAAATGAAGGTTTAAGAATGATTTTTTCATGGTGGAAATGTGGAAGTTTGACATTGATATCCCGGGGTTGATGTCTTATCATTATGGAATTTAATAAATTGGCAAATGTTAATTCGGATCCATAGATGGAATTATTTAATGGCTTGATGATTTCTTGAGACCATAATCTAGGTTGACTATAATATGGTTCCATTTTTAAGAAATTACTGATAATTGTACCTAACTTGAATAAATCAGTTTTGGCGTTAAATTCATTCTCAACCATATGAATATCCGTTTCCTTACTGTCTTGCTCAATGTAAAGTTTGGTTAAACCAGATGTTGGTGTTCCTGAAACTGCCCATCGCCTTTCGGCAAATAATAATCGACACATTTGTGCTGCTTTGGATGTTTTGGAATGCATACTATGCCCTTCATCTATAATTAATCGTTTCCAATAAATTTTCATTACTGGAGACTGTTTTGTATCCTTAATACAGCGAGATAATGCTGACTGGGAAAGTAGGATAACATCAAAACATATTGCTATTGGTATCTCCGCCGGAATGGAATTAGAATAATGGAAAGATCCTTGAAACACGTCATCTTTGATGTGATTGGCAACACATAGCACTTTAAGATACCCTTCTTCAATATGTTTCTTGATTTCATCACTCCATTGCGAAAACAAATTATCTGGGACCACGATCAACGTAGAACTACTCATATAAAGTTTTCTAACGTTGAATGCATTTCTGTTTCTAGTATTAGCCCTCTTTCTTGGTTCGACATCAGAATTGAATAATTCATCATTATCATGCCGTAGACAGAAATATCCAGGATTTTGGGTCAAATTCTCCCTAACTGATTCAGGTAAATCATAATACCTCCAAGGTAGTGATTCTTGTACTACTTTTTCTCGACATATTTTACTTAACGATTTAACAGACTCCTGAATCTCAACTTCGTGATAAATTAATAAATCCAAGGGGATTTTCGAGATTTCATACTTAGTCAAACATATTAATCCCAAGCAAATTAAAGTTTTACCCAATCCCATATTCTCAGCTAATATACCACCTTTAGGTAAGGAAACGAGGTTCGGTTTTGAACAGATTTCTTTTGTGTATAAATCAAAATAAAACTCAGTTGCTTGGTGATTCGGGGAGTTCAATTTGATTAAATTAGGAACAATGCTTCTCCGTACAACGGATTCTCTTTCAAGCATCAACCCTATAGATCTTGCTTGATATGGATATATCGACGATATGACCCCTGGTAGATTTACTGATTCTTGGGTTGATTCCATTGCCAATTTTTTCAACCTATCTTCTATTGGTGATATAGCACTAACGTCTTGTAGTGTATCCAGTTCATGCAAAACATGCTTTGATAAGTCGGGAGAAGGTATTTCGTTATATAGATCTTTAACTCTTTGGCCAAATGAGGTATCCAAATTATGGCTATGTTTGGTGGTGCAATTCTTCAAGGGGCTCTTGCGAGAACTCCATCTTTGAATATTAGATTTAGATTCTTCATTTGAAAGTAAATCTGACGTTCCTGTTGATTCCTGACTATCCAACAAACAAATTGAACCAATGCTTTGTAAATACGCCACAAGTGACACTCTATTATTAATCGACCAACCAGACGGAGAAAAATCAACATACTTCAATAATATCTCCAAACTGTTTACATACTTTTTATCTATCCTTAGACTATTTCTCAAGCTCTGTCTCCATTCACGAAAATATCTTGCTCCTTCAACATCAATGGGTATAGCATATAATCTAATTTTACAAATTTTGAAATGTGGGGTTTCCTTAAACTGTAAAATATTGTATGTACATTTAAAATACCCATATGATAGCAAGAAGTCAAGTATCCGAATTACTGGATGTATACCAATACTATTGTTTTCAGGATATGAATAGAATAGGAGTTTCAAATCTAACCATTTCCAACCATCTGGTGATTGGATGCCACCTCCCAAGTCACATGCCACCTTAGGAAGATTACAGAAGTTAATAGTACCAATTGGTATTAGATTGGCTAAATCATTAGATATTTCAACTACCTTAGAATAGGTAGACTTGTTGTTGGACATTTCATGAAGGGTATGGTTGTATAAGGATTGTGTGGCTTTCAGATTTTCCGATTTGACAAAAAAAAAACCAAGATTGATAGTAATTAAACCAACAAGAAAAGTGAAAGGGACAAGGTTGTGATTATGACTAAATTTGTATTTGGACTGTACGGGATTGTTGTCAGTGTACACTCTGCCAGTGATTGTCGGGCACTTTGATATTCAAAACGTCTATTGATAACAACTCTTCTTTCACTTCGCTTTTTAAATATCATCGAGTCGTGCGCCCCAGATCATTAACTGAACCGCAGGAAACACAAGGGAAGCAAATTGGACACACAAAGCAAAAAAAATAAAAAAAAGAAGGGCGAACATTCCTCCAACTCCAGCAACCCACAACCAGTAGTACAACCAAATATGAAGACACATTTGCTCGTGATCCCAAGTAAAAAGACGGAAGAGATCAATTGGGTCAAACCATTAAACAACTATTTACTTTCCATCTATGGAAACACTTCACAGTTCCAAGAAGATCTTCAATCATTCAATAAATTACGACAAGATATTCGCGGAGTCAACGCCGATAATACTGGGTTACGATTATACTACACTTATTACAGCCAATTAGAATTAATAGATTTACGTATCCCCTTCCAAGATCTAAATAAATCCAAGAAGTTGGAATTTGAATGGTATGATTCATTTTCCGGATTGGCTCACAAACAGCATGCCTTGCCATTTGAAAAGGCAAATGTGTTGTATAATATTGGAGCATTATTGAGCAAATTTGCTAATCATAAATACAACGAGCTGCAAAATAGTGATGGCGAGAAAGCATTCAAAGACCTGGTGTTGATGTTACAACAAGCTTCCGGGGTTTTCCAATTCATTAACGAGAACTTCTTGCATGCCCCAAGTGAAGATTTGGCCCAATCGACAATCAAATTCTTGGGCAAATTGATGATTTCTCAATCCCAGGAAATATTCACCTTGAAAGTGATAACTGGGGATTTGAATCAACTGAAGAATTCGTTGATTTCAAAACTTTGTAAATCTACCAGTATATTATACGAAGATTGTTATAATATGATTAATCAAGATAGAAAACAATCGTATAGTTATATGGATGATGACGATGATGACGATGGCGATGATGATGGTGGTGATTATGCGGAAGGATTTTTGGACAGACCAGAAGATCGAGAAGATGAAGACCTTCATTCGGTGGTTGCCGAATTAGATTCTTCATGGATTGCTACTATTTATTTCAAATATCAATATTATAAGTCATTGTCATTGTATTTCCATGGCTTACAATTGGAAGCAGGAAGGAAATACGGTGATGCGATTGCGTATTTGACAAAGTCGAAAGATGCCTTAAATGAAATTCGCAGTATTACTTTGAAGCAAATAACAAAAGGGACTGGTGATGTTTATGAATTATTAGATAATTATAAATATCAAAAAGATGCCGTGTCTATTAAATTGAATGATTTGAATAAGGATAACGATTTGATCTATCATGATATTGTGCCAAGCTTGGTGACTCTACCAGATATCAAACCAATGGATAGTACCAAAGTGATTACCTTAGGGGATAATACAACTTTCCATGATGTTAACGAAAAGAATTACAATAATTTCCTTGTTAATGTTGTTCCAATCAACATTCATGAGTTGTCAAGTTTTTATTCGGAAGAAAAATCACAATACTTGCGTAATGAAATTGATCATTTTGAAGTATCTAATGAAGAAGCGTTATCAGCGTTAGAGTATTTGAAATTGCCAAAGGCATTGGTAGTTATTAAAGAAAGTCTTAAAGGACAGAATGACGAAGTTGTATCTTCGGATATTATTAAAAAAGTACAAGAAATTTCATCCAAATATCAAGAAGATGTAGACCGAAAGAACAAGATTGAAAATTACAAAAGGGAAATTTATCAGTTGATTACATATTTTGATCAGAATAACCGTAAAGATGATTCTGTTCAGTTGAAGAAAGTTTTGTACGATGCATCAACTTCTGATAATAAATTATTTTCATTAATTGATGTCAAGTATTTTGATATTTTAGGCAAGGGCCCATCATCGTCAGAATTCAAACAACTATTTGAAGTTTCAAGCCAAGCTTCGGAAGTTAGTCTTCTAGACATGGATGATACCCAAGATAAACAAATCACCCTGATTGAAGATCTTTTGAACGATTTAAATACTATTAAAACTTCCAAAGTCAAATTGATTGACCGACTCAAAAAGGAAATCCATAACGATGATATTTCGGATATTTTAGTTTTGAATATGAAATTGAAATCAAGCAATGAAATCAAATCGATTATTTTCCCACAAGAGTTAAAGAAATTCAATCCATTTACTGATGAATTGGATAAATTGATTAGTCAAGAAAAATCTATATTTGCGGAATTAAAAACCCAATGGGGTAAATTAATATCTAATCCCGAAGTGAAAAAAATTCAAAACTCACTGAATTCAAAAGGTCAATTAATTGCTACTGAACTGATTAAAATTAAGGAATTTTATGAGAATTGGACCAAATATCATACTGGATTGAGTAAAGGCGAAAGTTTCTATCAGGGATTGTTGAATCATTGTAAGAGTATTAAGAGTAATATTGATGATGATTTAAGTAAAGGAATGAGAAATATGAGCATTGGTGGTAGCATCAGTGGTGACAATTTCTTCCCTCAACCAATGTTGAATAGAACAGAATCTAGTAATTTGCTGTCTAATTATACTGGAGGCAGTAGTTCCAGTGGTGGTGGATATCAGCAACCACAACAGGCATCGCAAGCGCCACCAGCACCAGCACCAGCACCAGCACCAGCACCAATGGGATATCTGCAGCCTCAAAGACTAGGAAGCTATCAACAAGCACAAGTGCCAGGAAGTTACCAAGTGCCACAGCAGTCAGGGGGTTATCAACAGCCACAACAATCAGGAGGCTATCAACAATCACAATATACAAACTACCAACAGCAACAGCCACCTCAAGTTCCATCACAATATGGACAAGGCAGTGTTTCTCAGCCAGCATATGGAAGACCTCCGCCACAATTACCTCCGAAACAATCAACGGCTAGTCCAAATTACTATTCTCAACAAAGCGTATCACAAAGACAACCTGAAAGTTCGAATCCATCGTGGCAAGCTCAATTTCAACCTCAGCCTCAGCCTCAACAGGCTCATCAACAACAACAACAACAACAACAGCAAGTGCC
Organism: Candida neerlandica; assembly: GCA_030557875.1. NCBI lineage: Eukaryota > Fungi > Ascomycota > Pichiomycetes > Serinales > Debaryomycetaceae > Candida > Candida neerlandica. Next base: position 20,852 of record JANIWD010000092.1, on the reverse strand, counting down.
ACCGCAAAATAAATCATCAGGTGAGAGTAATTTGATCTATGATAACCCCTCTACCTACAACCCAAACATGTACAACTTTTTCTCTAACAAATAATCTAGTAAGTAAGTAAGTAAGTAAATAGTTTGGTTGTGTGTATATTAAATGCAGGCTTTTATTTTATTTGCTGTTTGATATCATTTTATGGTTGCAAATCTCAAGTTTACTTATAATCAAATACTTACGTAATCAGCTAGAGGACGGTAACGTAATTTTTCATTTGTATAGTTCCGCTCTCCTTTTGAATGCTACCAAGTGTTCTGAGAAAAAAAACTCGCGTTCTCACGAACAATAATTTCAGGCTGTACAGTGTCACTTTTTATTTAATTCGCACACGACGTTTCGCGACATTTGCAAAAGAAATTAATACCACGAGTCGTTTTTTAAATGGGGCGAGGAATTACGTCGTCGTCAACGCTCAAACAAACAAAAATAAAGAAAAAAGAAACGCTACAGAAAAGACTTGGGATGATGACAAGCCAGATAAGAAGAAGAGGAGGAGGAGGATGAGGAGACCAAGGTAAATGGCTCGTACTTCTGAGTCTGATAATTAAAAGAAACAAGGTTGAATGAGGATGTCAAAGTCAAAATTCAAAAAGACGACGTAAATCTGATTTCAATAAGGTACGTAGTATAAGCCAGATCTGGTGCTCTTTCCTTTCCCTTGTCTTTCCCGTTCTCCTTCTGTTTTCTTTCCCTTTCGCTAATACTTAAAACTCGGACACGGTCTCTCCTTGCTCTACCAAGCCTTGAACATTGCTAAAAATAGAAAATCTGGAAATAATGGGAAAAATCTCCTTTTTTTTTCCCTCATAGTTAAATGAGAAAATCTCAATGTCACATCGACACATACATACACACAAACAAAAGGAGAATAAAAATAACCGACGTATATTATAACCAATATACTCATTTAATGGGTTGCTTCATGTGTGGTATGTAGAGTCACTGAATACGAAGGAGGAAGACCACATCTTCAACTTCAACATATACACATGTCACTTAGTAAATAAATTCAATGACAAGGAAGAACAAAGTAAAGAGGTTGCTTATGCAGGACTCCTTTTTTTTTTTTGCATTTTTAATTGATCGTGTTTTGATTTATACCCCTTTGGGTTAATATATAATAAATCGTTTCACTATCTTCTTTTTTTTCTCCTGCTCTCGCTTTGTGGTGGTACCGTTATTGCTGCCCGTTTTACTGCGTTCTCGCTGCACTAACCGCACCAACGAATATTTGTTCAGGCGGTGTCTGGCGGCGCGCGAATCGGGAAACCGGTTTAAGACGACACTGACAATAAACTTTTCCCACTAGGTTTGATGTATCCCGATGCAATAATGAAACTAACCAAGGCTGATTTCACAAATCTACAGTTTTCTCTCTCTCTTTTTTTTTTTTAGAAAAAAAATATATATTTTTATCATTCAAGATTTTAAAAAAAAATTTTCTTACTTGCCGTTCTTGCTTTCTTTCTTCAAGAAAATACTCCATTTGTTTACATTTCTTGTTGTGGATATTCATAAATATCTATATATATATAACTAGCTACAGATCGCTTTCAGTCTTTCGCTATACTTCTTCCAAAACCTTCCTTATTTCTTGGTTCCACCACCCCCTCCCAAAGAAATACATAAATAAAGAAAGAGGTCCCTCCACCCCTTTGCTCCCCCATATCACTCCATTCGCTTCCCCATTACTTCAACTTCCTCCTTGTTTCCTATTTCCTAAGAGAGAAGAATCATGAGATCTATATTTATTGTCTTTCTTACGCTACTTAGCGTGACTCTCGCGAACAGTGTCACCTGTAACTCTACCCAAAGTTGTCCAGAAGATTCCCCATGTTGTTCCCAATTCGGGGTCTGTGGTACTGGTGCTTATTGTTTGGGTGGTTGTGATATCAGATACTCCTTCAACTTGTCCTCATGTATGCCAATGCCAAGAATGAGTTCCTTCTCGGAATCATTCGATTCCAAATCAAAAGTAGAAGAAATCGAATTGCAAAGTCTTTATTTGGGTAACTCGTCTGAAGCCGACTGGGTTTATACCGGTTGGGTTGACTATTATGATGAATCCTTATTGATTCAAATGCCAAATCAATCCACTGGTACCGTGCTTTCTTCGACTAAATACTTCTGGTACGGTAAAGTTGGTGCCACCCTTAAGACTTCCCGTACTGGTGGTGTGGTTACTGCCTTCATTTTATTCTCCGATGTTCAAGATGAAATCGATTATGAGTTCGTTGGTTATGATTTGACCAATCCACAATCGAATTATTATGCTCAAGGTATTTTGAATTATTCCAATTCCGAAAACTCCACCGTCAATGATACTTACAAATACTACCATTTCTATGAAATGGATTGGAAAGAAGATCAAATCGATTGGTATGTCGATGGTGAAAAAGTCCGTACTTTGAAAAAAGAAGATACTTGGAATGAAACCTTAAACAGATACAACTATCCACAAACTCCTTCTAGAATTCAAGTCTCCTTGTGGCCAGGTGGTGATGAATCCAATGGTGTTGGTACCATTGAATGGGCTGGTGGTTTGGTTGATTGGGATTCAGAAGATATTCAAGAATACGGATACTTTTACGCCCAATTGAAAGACGTTTATGTCGAAACTTATGATCTTCCCGACCATGTTTTGTTAAGCGGAAATTCAACCAATGGATCAAGCTACCATGCCTTCCTTTATAATGACACCAAAGGGGACGACACTGATATTTATTTAACCAACAAGAAGACCTGGTTGGGAAGTGACGATGCTACTGGTTTTGACCCTCAAAATGATGATGATCAGCAAGACGTTCAACTGGAAACAACCATTACTAAAACAAGTGGTTCTTCTACCATCACTACTGTTTCAACCGCTTCAACCACCCAAAAAACTGCCAATGTTCCAGCACAAAATACTGCTGCTGCTAATCAAGGTCAAGCAACAACTACCAGAGGATCAAGTTCAACTACTTATGACCCAAGTGCAGGTGTTGGAGGATTTGTTCAAGATTCCAGATCTTCAACTGTTAGTGGAAGCTCTTCTTCCTCTGGCAGTAGTGGATCTTTGAATAACAGTATTCTTGGTATATTTGGATCCATTGCCTTGGGAGCAATTTCCTTCATGTTTTAAGTAGACCAAAACAAAAAAAAACAGCACAGTTTTATTTATCATTTTCTATTGTTTTCATCTTTTTTTTATTATTATTTTTTACATAGCATATTAATATTAATTTTACTAATCTAATCTAACAGATAGTTGTTAAATTCAAGTTGTAGATAAACGTCTCACATATAAGACGGACGCCAGTTAGTGGTATGCGCACGACACATCCGTGTATTTTTCTTTTAACGTGTTCAAAAAATTTTCAACACGGACAGACAGCCACTACGACAACCAGTGAGACAACGAACGAAAAAAAAAAAAAAACCAAATCAATTCAATTCAGACAGCCAAAACAATCCATCCAAACAATCCTTGCAACCAATATAGCTACAACAGCATCTTAGCAACCATGAAGATGTTAACCAAGTTTGAGTCCAAGTCTTCTAGGGCAAAAGGAATTGCATTCCACCCAAAGAGACCATGGGCATTAGTTTCTTTACATTCCTCCACCATCCAATTATGGGATTATAGAATGGGTACATTAATTGACAGATTTGAAGATCACGTTGGTCCAGTTAGAAGTGTTGATTTCCACCCAACTCAACCATTGTTTGTTTCTGGAGGTGATGATTACAGTATTAAAGTCTGGTCATTGAACACCAGAAAGTGTATCTTCACTTTGAATGGTCATTTGGATTATATCCGTGGTGTTTCTTTCCATCATGATTTACCTTGGATTATCAGTTGCTCCGATGATCAAACTATTCGTATTTGGAATTGGCAAAATCGTCAAGAAATTGCTTGTTTAACTGGCCATAATCATTATGTTATGAGTGCCCAATTCCATCCTACCGAAGATTTGATTGTTTCTGCTTCTTTGGATCAAACTGTTAGAGTGTGGGATATTTCTGGATTGAGAAAGAAACACAGCGCTCCAACTTCTTCCATGAGATCATTTGAAGATCAATTACAAAGACAACAATTGCCTCAACAAGATATTTTCGGTAATGTCAATGCTATTGTCAAATACGTTTTGGAGGGCCACGATAAGGGTGTCAATTATGCTTCTTTCCACCCAACTTTACCACTTATTGTTTCTGCAGGTGATGATCGTGTTGTCAAGTTATGGAGAATGAGCGATACCAAAGCCTGGGAAGTTGACACTTGTAGAGGTCACACAGGAAATGTTTTAAGTGCCATTTTCCATCCTCATCAAGATTTGATTTTATCTGTTTCCGATGATAAAACTATCAGAGTTTGGGATTTGAACAAACGTGTTCCAGTCAAGCAATTCAGAAGAGAACACGATAGATTCTGGCTCATTGCTTCTCACCCAACCATCAATTTGTTTGCCGCTTGTCACGACTCTGGTGTCATGGTTTTCAAATTGGAAAGAGAAAGACCAGCTCATGCTATTTTCCAAAACAAATTGTTCTACGTTAATGGCGAAAAGCAAGTGCAAGCTTATGACTTCAACAGACAGGAAAATTCCTTGCCAATGTTGTCATTGAAGAAGATTGGCAAGGCTTGGTCATTCATGAGAACTTTGTCTTACAATCAAAGTGATAACTCTATCTTAGTTGTACATGGTGAAGGCGAAAATGGCAACTACGCATTGATCAATTTGCCAAAACATGTTACTGGTGCCATTGAGCCAACTGACATTAGACAAGGTGAAGCTAATTTTGCTACTTTCATTTCTCGTAACAGATTTGTCACCTTCATTAAATCAACCAAGACTTTGCACGTTAAAGATATGAGCAATAACATCACTAAAACCATTCAATTGGACAGCTCAGTCAATGATGTTTTGGCTGGTGCTCCGGGTAAAATCTTGTTGGTCAAAGCTCATGCTGTTATCAACTATGATGTTCAACAACGTAAAGAATTATCTGAGCTTAATGTCAACAACGTCAAGTACGTTTCCTGGTCCAATGATGGACAATATTTGGCTCTTTTATCCAAGCATACCATCACCATTGCTAATAAAGATTTGGAATTGGTCACTTCTATGCATGAAACTATTAGAATCAAGAGTGCTGCTTGGGATGATACTGGTGTTTTGTTGTACTCCACTTTAAACCATATCAAATACACCTTATTGAATGGTGACAATGGTATCATCAAGACTTTAGAAAACACTTTGTATGTCACCAGAGTTCATGGTAATTTAGTTTACTGCTTAAACCGTGCGGGCCAAGTTGAAGTTCTCACTATTGATCCAACTGAATACAGATTCAAACGTGCCTTGGTTAACAAGAATTTCGGTGAAGTTTTGAGGCTTATTAAGAACTCCACTTTGGTTGGGCAAAACATTATTGCTTATTTGCAAAAGAAAGGATTCCCAGAAGTTGCTTTGCATTTCGTTCAAGACCCAGAAACTAGATTTGAATTGGCCTTGGAATGTAGTAACTTGCAGGTTGCCTTAGAACAAGCCAAGATTTTAAACAACAACCAAATCTGGGAAAAATTGGGTGAAGAAGCTTTGGTGCAAGGTAATATTGAAATTGTTGAATTTGTTTACCAACAATTGCACCTCTTTGATAAATTATCTTATTTGTATTTGTACAAAGGTGATGGTGAAAGATTAAACAAGATGACTACCATTGCTGAACACCGTGGTGATGTTTCTGCCTTGGTTCAAAACACTTTGTACAGTAACGATGTTAAGAAGAGATGTGAAGTTTACATTCAAAGTGGTATGTTGCCATTGGCCTACACCTTAGCTAAATCCAATGGATTGAGTGAATTGGCCGAACAAATCTTGCAAGAAGCTGGTGTTTCTGAAAAAGATGTCGAGTTACCAGAATTGGGTGAAGTTGTACCATTACCAAAACCAATTGCTGAACCAGTTGGTAATTGGCCATTGAAGGACTCTGAATTGTCATACTTCGAAACCGCTTTACTTACCGGTAACGTTGAAAACTTGAGTCTCGAAGATGAATCTGAATCTGATAAATTCACCGATGCCGCTAGCACCCCAGCAGCTGCATTGGACTTTGATGATGGTGAAGTTGAAGAAGAAGATGCCGATGCCGATGCTTGGGACTTGGATGAAGATTTGGAAAATGATGATGAACAAGAAGAAGTTGAAGAAGAAAGCACTCCTGTATTTGCTTCATCTGCTCCCGAAAACGAAGTTGGTGATTGGGTTCGTAATGCTAGAACTCCAGCCTCATATATTGCTGCTGGTGCTTTTGAACAAGCTGCTTCTATGTTGAATAAGCAAATTGGTGTTTCAAACTTTGAACCATTGAGAAGCAGATTCAACCAAGTTTACCAAGCTTCCAAATTATACTTGCCAGGTTTGGATGAATTACCAGCTATGAAGACCTACATTAGGCAAGATAATGACGAAGACAATCCACGTAAATTCAAGCCAGTCATCCCAGGTTTTGATCAATTGAAGGAACAATTAGCCTTAGGTTTCAAACAATTCAATGGTAGACATTTGGAAGAAGCCATTGAAACTTTCAGACGAGTAATCTATACCATTGCTGTTATCAACGTTCAAGATGAAGCAGAAGAAGTAGAATGTCATGAAATTTTGGGATTATGTCGTGAATACATCCTTGGTATCTCCATTGAATTGGAACGTCGTAACTTGCCACCACTGGATGTCAAACGTAACTTGGAATTAGCATCTTATTTCACCAGAGTTCAATTACAATCAGCTCATAAAGTTCTTGCGTTGTATGTTGCAATGAACTTATCCAACAAGAACAAGAACTACGTTACAGCCACCAAATTTGCCGAAGAATTGTTGGAAATTACCAGTACTGGACCAAGAGCTGATCTGGCCAAGAAGATCTTGGAAAAAGCTGGCAGTTTTGGTACTGATGCCATTACTATTGATTTCAACCCCGATGCTGAATTTGATATTTGTTGCGGAAGCTTTACTCCGATTTATAGCGGGGAACCAAGTGTAACTGAAGCTTTGGTTGGTGCTAAATACAACCCAGAATTTAAAGGTCAATTGTGTAGAATAACTAATATTACTTCCATTGGTGTTCCAACTTCTGGATTGCGTATTAGAGATTAAAAAGAAGGATGGTTAGTGTATATTAATTAATTACTAAAATAAATAAATACAAGATACGTTTATATTGTTATCTATTAATTAACCATCTCTCGCAATTTGTCTCTCGAACCCCAAAGAAAAAAAAATTTTCTTGGGGCATAAAAAGAAAAAGAAAAAAAAAACAATGAAAAGCTCTCTCTGTCTCTTCAAGTGTGAAAAGTTTGACATAGATAAAAAAGATTCAATCAACTAGAATTCCCCAACCACCACCACCACATTTTGGCATCAACATGACAAAAGAAGAAGCTATTAAATTGAAAGATCAAGGGAACGCGTATTTGAAAGATCACAAATATGACCAAGCCATTGAAGCTTACACTGAAGCCATTAAATTGGATCCACACAACGCGATATTTTATTCCAATAGAGCTCAAGTTCATATCCGATTGGAAAACTATGGATTGGCCATTCAAGATTGTGATTCTGCTATAAATATTGATCCTAATTTCCTTAAAGCATATTATAGAAAAGGGGTTTCGTTAATGGCCATCTTACAACATAAACAAGCGCAACAGAATTTTAAATTCATTTTGAATAAATTACCAAGTGATAAATTAACTTTGGAGAATTATAAACAATGTACGAATTATCTCAAGAGACAAGCTTTTGAAAAAGCCATTGCTAGTACTGATCATACTTTAGTTCTAAATACTGTTGATTATCAAAGTATTCAAATTGAGAAATCATGGGAGGGTCCAGATTTGGAAATCATCCCAACTAAGAAAGATGGCGAAATTACTGTTGATATTCAAGGGTTGGATATTGATTATTTGAAGTATATGATTAAATGCTTCAAAGATGGTGGGAAATTACCTAAAAAGCATGTATTTGCCATCATCACCAAAGTGTATCAATTACTTAAACAAGAAAAAACCATGACGGAAATCACCTTATCCCATTCTCATCTCACCAAGAACAAACCAGCATTCTCCGAAGATGAAATTGTTGGTGGAAAGAAATTAACTGTTGTTGGAGACACTCATGGTCAATTCTATGATTTATTGAACCTTTTCTCCAAATTTGGTCATGTTAGCACCGATCATATCTATTTATTCAATGGGGATTTTGTTGATCGAGGATCTTGGTCTTGTGAAATTGCCCTTTATCTTTATGTTCTTAAGATCCTTTATCCACGTTCCATCTTCATCAATAGAGGTAATCATGAAACCAATGATATGAACAAAACATATGGATTTACCGATGAATGTGAATACAAATATTCCAAAAAAATCTTTGAAGCGTTCACGGAATCTTTTGGAGCATTGCCATTAGCATCTTTAATTAATAGGGAATATTTATGTATGCATGGAGGATTATTCTCAAATGATCAAGTAACTTTATCCGATATAAAATCCATCAATAGATTCCCAGCTAATGGATCAAGTCAACCACCTAAAGAAGGACTTGCAATGGAATTATTATGGACTGATCCACAAGAAATTAATGGTAGATCACCTTCAAAACGTGGTATTGGAATGCAATTTGGTCCTGATATTACTGAAAGATTCTGTTTGAATAATAAATTAAGAAAAATTCTTCGTTCTCACGAAGTTAGAATGGGTGGGGTTGAAATTGAACAAAAAGGTAGATTAATTACAGTGTTTAGTGCGCCAAATTATTGTGATTCAACAGGTAATTTAGGGGGTATTGTGAATTTCGAGGAAAATCCAAAATATGATGTCGAAAAAGATAATGGTGAAGGTTATAAAGATGTTGATGATACTAATACACCTTGGACTTTGACAACTGAGACTTTTGAAGCTGTTCCTCATCCTGATTTGAAACCAATGGCTTATTCAAAAGGTGGTTTTGGATTCTAGTAGCGAGATTGTTTTATCTTAGTATTTTATTGTAGTACTATAACATAGAAATAGGGAACTAAGAGGTTACTTTATAGAGAAAGTATGAGTAACTCTTGTACAGATTATATTAATATTATATTATATCCGTTTATTACGCCAACCTCCAAGGTTATGTATGTATCAACTAACTTATATACTCGAAATCATCACCATTTCTTTTAAGATATTCTTTGTCAATCAAACCATCAATTGCTCTTTTCACATCAATGATTTTAGCTGTGAATCTATTACCAGTTTGAAGTAAAACTTCATTCAACAATGCATTTGAAGTCAACAGTTTTTTCAGTTTCATGATTCTCACCACAGATGCTTCCAAGAAATACAGTCTTGATTGTTGAACTTCCTTGGTAATTTCTTCTGTATCTTCTTCTTTGGATCTTGCAATTGAACTAATGAAATTGACTTTAGTTTTCTTGGATGGATAATATTCACACAACACCAATTGATCACCGTTCTCATTAAGCAATTTATACTTAATCAATGGAGTAATATGACTTTGTAAGGTTTCCCTTTTAACCCCTACTACTTCCACCAACTCATCCATTGTGTAGCTATTCTTTTTATTATAGGCTAAAATAATCATAAGTTGAACATGGGAAACCGTGAAACTGAATGGTGGTTTCTTTTTATCTTTGGATAAATGTGCTTTGACTTCGGCTCTACCATGGTTCCAAAGCCATTGAATTTGCTTACCTTGACTTTGCTGTAAATACATCTCTTTCAATGAATCTATAGTACCTTGTAGTTCGGGAGCGACTTTTAAATCATATTCTTGGGAATGACGGAATGGCCAAGTACTATTGGCCAAAATCATTGGAGCAAAATCGAAATTAACACTATTCTTATCTTTAAATCTGGCCTTCAAATCGTCAGATGCTTTTATATCGGTAAACATTTTCGTCATCTTAGATGTATACTCGATGGAATTTTCTTCTTGCAATCTATGGATCACACCTTCTTCCATTTCTTCTGATTTGCAAGTACCATTAATTAATCTCTTGGCCAAGAGACGACGATAATGCTCTTCAAATGCATCTCTTTCAGAGATGAACTTAAACACAATCATCAAGTTATCGGTGTTCATGTCATTGTCTTTTGAGTTGCTTCTCAAGAAGCCATCAGCGTATCTGGCCAATAATTCTGGTGTTTTACATGGACTTCTTGGTTTCGGGATAGCGATTGGATTGTTGTTGACAAAGTAACGACAGGCATTATCCAAAGATTTGATGAATTTGGTATCTTTATTGAATGCTCGAACAACAATATCATTGAATTGGTTGTATATGGCAATTAAGGTGTGAACATAGACTTTTGGTTCCACAGCTTTCTTCTTGTCATCGGAATTTTCTGCTTGTTTTTGAATATCTTCCAATGCTGCAGCGGCTTGCTTTTTGATATATTCTTCCAAAGTTTTTGCCAATGGATCTAAAGTTTTGGGAACTCTGGCAAGCAATTTGTACATACGTTGGATATGTTCAATTTGGTTTTGCTCTAACAAAACAAGGAATTGATCATACATTTCAGTAGCATGTTTTTCGATTAATGCAGCATTCAAAACTTCCAATAATGGTTTCTTGGTACGTTCTTCCAAGTAATTGTTGGATCTAGAAACTTCTTCACTTAATCTTGTTTCACATTTCTTCATGTAATCAACAACATTATGGGTGCTCAAAAATTCTGAACTTTCCTTGGAATAATACTCAGCAGTTGCAACTAAGAATGGGTTTTCAAATGAATTGACATAAATGATGAGATTTGGTTTTTTCAAATCTTGAATGTCAATACTCAAGAAAACCAATGATTTAATAGCACTGGATATCAAATTGGTGTCAACAATCAAATTATCTCTTTGCTGTTGGATCAAGTTCAAGATTTGTTCAATCAAGACTTTGTCATTAGGTTTGAACATTTCGTCTCTCCATTTGATCAATGATAACGTGTTGACGTCATAAATGTCCTTACGGCCGTCTGATCTTTCCTTTTGAACCCAGTATCTGTTCATATAATCAAAGACATTGTTCATGTAAACTGCTCCAATGGTGAATCTTGTCCATTTATGAACGTAAAATTCCAAGAATGATTCGGTTGGTACTCTTTTCAAATTACGGATGAATTGAGTTAAATAAACTTGCAATTTCTTATAAATCTCTTCCCCAGCAAGGGAGTAAGAGTTATTTTCTGAATTATTGGCAATTGAAGCCGGATTAGTACCGCGTCGAGATTTATTGACACAGTAATTGTAAACTGCAGTATAACAATTCATGTACATCACGGCATTGACGCCTTCTTCACCATGAGCACCTAAAATGTACTCCAAACCAGGTTGGATGAATGACCATGTAGCATTTAAATCACTGAATGCGGGAAGAGTTGCTGACATTGTACAACGCGTGAAATAGGGGTGGAGGGATTGGTTAAAAGGATGAGTGATCTAATGATTTATACAAACAATTATGGAAATGATAAGAAATGTATAGAAAGAAAATGAGTGAAGAAAAACTTAAAGTTATAATGGTATGTATCTTCTCTTCTTACTTAATTCTTTATTTATCTGAGGGGGGTAGTCGATTGTATTCGCCTGTGGTATGGGTTGTAATGAAGTATTAGTAGGATGATTCAAAAAAGGGCAACACTTCGAAATCAAATTTCGACTTAGAGAGAGAGCAAATTGTGAGAGCGACAACAAAGCGAGGAGTTGACAGAACGAGCAAACAAAAACACAGATTTTAGAAAAGTTTGAAATTTATACACACCTACACGACTGGGAATCAGTAAGAGCACATTCTAGTGTTATACATTACGAGGACCTGGAGTATTGACTCTATCTATAACTCTTAGCAAACTCACAGTAAACGTAAGTACCCATAAAACCAACACCATAAATAGGAACGACGCCAACGCACGCTGTCTGTGACAAATGGAAGGAATTGTAGGGAAAACAAGTCCGATATCTGCAAGTCCAGGGGTTCTATTCACTTTACAAACCCATTCATCGTCATTCATGGTGTTAAAAGCTATCGACAAGTTGGCAGATGAAAATATAATAAATAATAAATCAAGTAAAATCAATCTCATTTTACTCATTGGTTCCCTCAAACCCAAAGGTTTACCAGTATATTCATCATATGCAATATAGATGACATATACCAAGGCACAAGATTCCACCACAATGGCCATAATTGTACTTGGTTGTTGTTCGACAGTTTTACCTTCATATTTGGTTCTGGAAAAGACAAAGATGGACCCTGCCAATGCCAATGCGATAGCGCAAAATATTATAATCAAGATACGCAAAAACAACGGGACCAAAGGGTTGAACAAGAATATTCTTTTCAAATTTGGTTTCAATTGGGATCGATTCTCACCCATCCAATATCCTGCAGTGGACCTTATACGAGCATCATCCTCTCCTTTACCTTTCTTACGGAATAATCCAAAGATTAATCTTCCTGTAGCCACATCTTGGATAACTCCTCCTGCTCCCCCACTGATATTATTGGCAAATTCTTTTTTCAATCGTTCATCACCTCCCCAAGTTCCATTTAGGTCGTATTCTTTTAATATTTCTGGATCTAGTACCATTTTTCCTGGAGCAAACGCCGATTGGTGCTGTATAGATTCTTTGAACTTCCACCAATCCCCATCGATCGATCTAATATATGGATCGTGTATTTTACCATTGTATATGGTTTCTGCTCTTTCGGTTTCTGTGTCGCCGGCAAATGTCTTGGTGGTTGCCTGGTCGGAAAGGTTTGATTGTGACTGCTGGTAAGTATCTCTATGATACGCTTTTGAAATCGAGTCCAACACATACGGCGGGATTACAGTCGCTTTGTGACCATATGAATTGAGTACTATATTCTCAAATGGGTCCAATGGGATGTCTATTGATTCCGAGTCTGTTCGATGTACATATGAATGGGGGGAATGTGCAGTGGCGGCTGAATTTGAACCACTTGGTCGTTGAGTAAAGTAATCGTGATTCGTTTCTTTCTCAGCCATAATTGGTTAGGAAGGACGACAATTGGTTAGCGGTAACTGATGAGCAGGAGTTGAAGAATAGTAAAATATCCGTTTGGGTAATGTAGTAGTGTATAAGAGACGGTAGAAGGGAAATCAGTCTCGTGGTTAATTAAAACGTTATTGTTATTGTTATTGTACTGTTAATTCTGGTATAGTATTGCAATTATACTTCTTGTGTTTTTTCTGTTGTGGGTTTTCTTTTTTTTTTATTTTTAATTTATTTTGAATGTACGTAATAATTACACATTACTAAAAATATTAAGTCAAAGTTAAAGTTGCTCGTTCGCATTATTATGCCCGTCAATTTCGACCTAGACGCTTCCATCTCAACCGCACAAGCCCCACGATGACACACAAGCTGGAAAATTAAATCACCAAATATCTTTCCTTTTGATATTCTTATATTAAATGAAGTGGCTATTCTTGCTCTTGGGTTAAGACTTGTATAGGATCTTTTATTAATTTTTTTTTTTTTAGTTTAAATTAGATGAAATTTTCCACCAATTCCATCGAAACGAAAGCCTAATACGATATGCATCTTGTTGGGTCCCCTTTATACATCCGCAAAAGATTTCACACTAATGATTACTTCATAAGCATAATTCTTTTTTTTTATTTTATTTGCCACCAATACTTTTGATCTGTTTTTCATTTCATTTCATTCAATTTGTGTGTGTTAAAGATATATCTATATAACTTCGGAGTTGCAAAATTACCGAACACCTTTCCCAATTAGGAAACAATTTCTGCGCCTCTCCACAGCAAGTGAAAAAAAGAAACTCTGATGGCACACCGCTGAAATTACACAAACTTCTTCCAATACTGTTCAAAGCAATCATTGGGTATTAATTTGCCATTGCAGAATTTTATATCTTCAAGTACCAACTATTATATATTAACTACTCCCTTCTTCTTCTGCAAGATTTCGCTCCCCCCACTTCTCAGAGGTAAAATAGCATCAGGATTAAATACCCCCTTTTTTTTTTTGAATAATTCTCAAGTGATGCTGTTGATGTTGGTTAAACCCCGTACCATAGTAAGACAATCTCACTATCTCCCCTTATCATACCCATTATCCTCCACATGCAGAAGATTCCAAGCCACCAAACCACAACCAAATGAAGTTACAGATAAGTTGTCACCGCTGATTCTTAATAAGAATTCAATATTCGTTGTATCTATCCCTATAACCACCTCCAAATCATACATATATTGCAATCATAGACCTTCCTCGTTATCCCCCAAGCAATTGGCAAATATCCCATTTATTTATAAACTCGAAGGCAAGATCGTCAACCTTGCTTCTAAAGGATGGTCGAAATTAGTAAATTCCAAGCAAAGTGTGAATCAAAAGATTGTTCAATTTGTTAAAAAACTATTAGATACCATTCCATATGAAGAGAATTGTCTAAGATCTTTCCCAAGCAAGGCCACCATGATTCGGGAGATCAATGAAGAATCATTACATTTATTAGGTAGAGATGGAGATGAGAAAGATCACAACAAAGTTGTATCCGGTCAGATTGAAGATTTGAAAATTGATACCAATCAATTGAAGCCAATTCCGTTGTATCATCCCCAATTCCAAAAGCCAACAACCATTTTAACCCAATTGTATTCATTTGAAGAAGAAAATAAAACTAGACATACCAGACAAGCTATATTGTGTGGAATTGGTGTCCCACTTTCATTACCTTTTGCACTTGTGCCGATAGTACCTAATGTTCCAGGTTTCTACTTAGCCTATAGGTTATATTGTAACATTAAAGCCTTACTTGGTATCCAACATTTGGATTATTTATTGGAGAACAAAAAACACACCGAGCATGAAGTTGCAGATGAAGCCACTGTCAACGATACCTCCCATATAACTTTCAAATCGGTTGAAAGTCTTGATGGGATATATTCCAAATACAATGAATTGAGGTTGTTACAAGAGGAATTGGTTCAAGAAGAAGAATCGGTGATTATTAATGAAGAAATCATTGATCAATTGGTGGATAGAATAGGGTTGCCTAATTTAAAAGAAGATCTTTTGAAGGCATACCATCAAGAAACCAAAAGATTGACTAAGGACATTAAAGTAGAAGATCAAGTTGAATAGATGTAGATATGTGATTGAGTAGTTCGCTTGCAAATAGGTATTAGTTTTAATAATAAAACAACGCATGAACGTTGCATAATATCTGTATGATGTGGAGTATACTATTGATTATGGATCAACAATGTTAGGGTTGTAACCCTAGTTGTGCACACGTGACACATACAAAAAACAATATCCTCCCAAAGTCACGCACTTTTTTTCTTTGTTGCTGTCAACCAACAAACGAACAAACAAACTCCCTCTCCACTCACTCTCCTCGCATAATAAGATTTTTTTCAATTCTCACCATACTTTTTCTTTCATCTCCTTTTTTTTCTTTTTCTTCTTTTTACTATCATCAATCACTAGTATTTCAATATGAGAGATAAGTGGAGAAAAAAGAGAGTTAGAAGATTAAAGAGAAAGAGACGGAAGGTTAGAGCTAGATCCAAGTAATCGGACAGAAATTAAAGGATGTTTTTAAATGATTAATTTCCAATAAACAAGTTGAGATTTGTTAATTAATTTTTTTTTATGAAGATAGGGTTTAATGAAGAATTGGTCTATTATTTGAGTTGTGATGGTTGTTTAAGGATGATTATTATAAGTTTGGTAATGGGTTTCTATGTTTTTATAGATCCCTGTTTTTGTTTTTGAACTGGTTAATTGGTTTATGCTTGATCCAATGGGTTTTTGATTTTTTTAAATGTATTCCTGTCAATTTTTGGTTTATGATGCTAGTCTCTTAGTCGAAACAAAACAATGAAAGTTTCAAACCGTTTTATCATATATGTGTATTTAAGTACTTACGAGAAGAACGATATGTATAAATGTCCGAAATAATATATTTAAGAATGTAAATTCTTAAAAAAAAAATTAATGAATTCGTTGTAGAACTGTTAGGTATTTTGCGGGTGAGGATGTAGTTGGTAGGTGTCGCAAGATTGCAAAAAAAAAATGAAGTATTCGAACACAACGACATAATGGTGGATGCTATTTGTCTTTTTTTTTGCAATCCTAAAAAAAACCAACAATTGGATATGTTAATTACTAATTTCAACCACGGATATGTCATATGCATTACCTGGTACATTAATAGGTATATCTGAAAACATATGTCTTGAAGATCACCATCATCTCAAATCAATTACATTACCATTAACATCACCAATCTTACACCATCACCATCAACTTTACAATCATCATCATCATTTTCAAGCACCACAATCTCACCAATTACCACAAATACAAGAACAACAACAACAACAACAACCGCTACCACCACCAACCTCGACATCTACTTCAGAAGTACCTATCAAGTTTATCAAAACAGCTCCAATCACTTTCCCATCACCAACATCATTACAAATATTCTCACCACTTCAAGCACAACAACATCACCAACAAACACCACTTGAACTACCAGAACCTTCATCAACTAGTTGTTCATTTGATATAACTTCGGGTTCCATCTCTCAATCCCCATTTTATTCCAGTTTGATATTATCACCTCATAATCCACCTTATGATTCACCCGAATTATATTCTCCATCAAGAAGAATCGCAAATCCGGGACAAACCCATCATCAATCCCAACAACAATCCCAACAACAACGAACACAATCTCAAAGAACAAATCAATCGAATCTTTCTAATGGGATCAGAAATACCACTGGTGGTGTTTTTGGTGGTGGTGGTGGTGTTGGTGGTGGGGGTGCATTTAATAATTTCGTTGAAGATAGATATTCTCGATTTAGACCTCTGGATTCACAACATAATAATGAAATCATCCTTACTGGTATGCACCCTTTCCAACAAGATAATTATGGACTTCCTAAAAAATCATTCTTAGAATCAGTGACAAATTGGTTCACGAAAGGGAATGGAACCCTTCCTCTTCTTCCTCCTCCTCAACAAGGAGATGGAAGTGGTGGTGGGGATAATCAAGAGGAGGAGATAAAGTCAAGTAGTGACGGAGAGGAATCATTGGTGATCATATCTCATGAACCACAAGATGTAACCCCACAACCCGTGTATACACCACGAGGAATCCCAATAAATGAATTTCCATTAAATTTCAACAAACAAAATAATGAAGAACAAAATTTAATTATGAGAGGTAGAATTAATAGAAATGGAAATGGTGAAGATGGAGATGATATTATAAATTCATTTGATGATGAAGTTAGAGATTTAATTAATGGGGTGGATAATTTTTTGATAAGTTGTTTAGAAGGTGTTTGGGAAATCTCAAAATCAACTACTGATTATTGCTTATCTTTATGTGGGTAATTCAGACCCACCACTACTAAGGTTTTGTTTGAATCGATGTAATGTGTATTGTTGTATAAACAACTAAATATTTTTTTTTATTTTTAAAAAAAATGTATATGAATTTTTATTGCAATTTAAAAAAAAGAAAACAATAATAACAAAAATTTTTCAAAAAAAAAACTTATAACGTCATGACCAATTTGTTTAATCAATAGATATATGGATAAAAATAAAGGGGGAGTGGAAAGAAAATTTATTTATATTTTATTTATTTTTTAAGAACTGAACAACAAAGACAAAGCAGCAGAAACTTATTCGGAAGCTTCAGCAAATCTTTCAGAAATGGTGGATAACAAATCACCAAATTCTTTTTCCCCTTCTTTTTGACCTCTTGATGGTTCAAAGAATTTAGCTGAAGAAACAGCATGTTTAACATCACTGGTGTTTTCAGCCAATTTAGACCATTGAGCACCATTGGCAACAGCCTTTTGAGCTTCATCATAGTAAGAGATAAATGCTCTCATCATATCAAAAGTCTTCCAAATTGGACAGAAGGCATCATATGAAGAGTAACCATTTTGTTGCAAGAAATCTTCTTTAATCAAAGTGGCGACATCCAAAGTAATCTTATCGGAATCAGACAAGGCAGATTTACCAACCAATTGAACAACTTGTTCCAATTCTTCAGCATTAGATAAAATTTCTCTAATTTTGTCTCTCAATTGTGGGAATTCTGGATAGTTAGAATCGTAATATTTGTTCAAAATATTGGTATATTTGGAATAGGAAACACTGGTGTTAATAGATGGGAAATGTTTTCTTTGGGCCAATTTTTTATCCAAACCCCAGAAAACTTGAGTAATACCCAAGGTGGAAGTGGTAACTGGATCCGAGAAATCACCACCAGCTGGAGAAACAGCAGCAACAATAGAAACGGAACCAACTCTGTCAGGAGAACCCAAAGCAGTGGCTTTACCGGCACGTTCATAGAAAGAAGCCAATTTAGCACCCAAATAAGCTGGGAAACCTTGATCAGCAGGCATTTCTCCCAATCTACCAGAAATTTCTCTCAAAGCTTCGGCCCAACGAGAAGAGGAATCAGCAATCATAGAAACATTCTTACCTTGATCTCTGAAATATTCAGCCAAAGTAATACCGGTATAAATGGAAGCTTCTCTAGCAGCGACAGGCATATTAGAGGTGTTGGCAACCAAAGTGGTACGTTTCATAATTGGTTCTTTTCTACCAGACATTTCAGTAAACAATTCTGGGAATTCCATCAAGACTTCAGCCATCTCATTACCACGTTCACCACAACCAACATAGATAATAACATCGGAGTTGGAGAATTTAGACAAGGATTGGGAAATAACGGTCTTACCACAACCGAAAGCACCTGGAATACAGGTGGTACCACCTTGAACACATGGGAACAAAGAATCCAAAACTCTTTGACCAGTCAACAATGGGTGATCAGCAGTTAATTTTTCAGCAACTGGTCTTGGAACTCTGACAGGCCATGTATGCATCATAGAGTATTTATGTTTCTTACCGTCGAATTCAACTTCCAAAACTGGTTCTTCAACATTGTAAGAACCAGCTTCAGCGATAGAAGTAATAGTACCTCTGGCTCTTGGTGGCAACAAGATCTTGTGGTCATCCAATAAGGAGTTTTCATAGATGGAACCAAAGATATCACCACCAGTGATATGGTCACCAACCTTCAATTTACCTGGAGTGAAATCGTATTGCACGGTTCTTGACAAGGCTGGAACATCAATACCTCTTGGGATATAAATGGATTGGGATTCGTCTTTAATGGCTTTCAAAGGTCTTTGGATACCATCGTAAATGGTTTCCATCAAACCTGGACCCAATTCAACAGACAATGGCTTACCGGTTCTTAAAACTGGATCACCAACGGTGACACCAGCGGTTTCTTCATAAACTTGGATAGTGGCTTTGTCACCATTGATTCTAATGACTTCCCCAACCAAATTGTCATGACCGACTTTGACCAATTCGTACATGGCACAACCAATCATGTTTTCGGCAATGACAACAGGACCGGAAACAGAGTAGATTTGACCATATTGGGATTCTTCAGCGTCATCTAAGGAGAGACGTTTGATTTCTTTTCTTGCGTTTTCTAAAGCACCAGCCTGTAGGGAAAGAGTGATGTGATGTTAGTAAATCTAATTAAAGCTTCGATAACATTAATCTAGTCAATTGAAGACTTAGCGGATACAAATTAATGATGAGGAGTTACATACCATTGTTTAATTGATGATGTATAGAAGAGTGAGTGTCTTTGTATTGGGAATGGAAGGAAAAAGGACTTCTATATTAATTTTGACTACGCAGTAATACAACGTTGATAATTTTTTTTCTTTATTTTTTTGGCTACTGGGCTGTCTGGTGTGTGCTTGTTCGCCAGAGAGACAAATTAATTTAATCAACAAACTACATTAATTATTTCAATTGCGCACAAAATACAAACAAAAATATATTAGCAGTCGTGTACGATAGCCACACCACCACCACCAGTACCACCTATTGCCTCGTCCTCTTTACGTCAGATGATAAGCACATTAATACACATGCAACATCGTATGCCTAAATTCTAATTCTACTTTTCTTCTTGTGTTTACAACTTTACACCCAACTTATTTGCTCTATCCAAAGCTATATCACACATCGCATTAAATGCTTCTTCTCTTTCTAACTTAATATCTCCCCTCTCTATCCTTCTATTCATATCTTGCATAACCTCAATCCTACTTCTCCCATTCACAAACACCACATATCTTAACCCAGGGAATTTTGCTTCATATTTCTCATTCATTTCTTTTAATTTCGCCACCATTTCTGGATCTCCATTAAGACTCTTTTGTTCATTTGAAGAATGGACCGAAAGTTTTTCCTTTTTGGGTTCGCCTAATCGGGGATGTGCAGCAATGATTTCATTAATGATAGGACTTATAACCGTACCAGAACTAGCAAATGAATGTTGTTCTGTCCTTAAAAAAACAATCAATTCATCACGTACAAGGTTGATAAATTCACTATAGGTGGTGAATTTTTGGTCTTGTGGGAAGACTTTCAGAAAGATGAAATTCGATAATGTGGTACAAGGCTCGAATAGTTGATCAAGAACATGTTTTTTTTCTGACACTGGAAGTTGTTTCAATGTTTCTATCGATGGTAATGCCATTTCTATAGTACTGGAATTATTGATTCGAAAAAGCAAAAGCTCTGGGGGACTGGGAGGGGGGGGAGGTGGAAGAGAATTTATTTCATGTTTGTATAAAAATTTATTGATTGCAGACGTCTTGTTCCCCTTCCAACCACCCTCTTTTTTTTATACATCCAAAAACACCCCACTAAAC
>JANIWD010000091.1:0-60008 GCA_030557875.1 Candida neerlandica | reverse complement strand
TGATTTTGGTGGTATTGAAACTGTGCTTTTTTTCACACGATTTTGAAGCAAAACGAAATGAAATAAAGACTCACAATCTTTGCAACTCTTAAATTTCAACAAAATAAAAACCAATAAACCTTTTTCTAAGTGCCAAACATATCACATATATATACTTAACCTTAGAAAGAGAGTGATAAATTGTCATTATGATATTACAGAACTACCGGTGCAGAACGTAAGATCGAAGATTAACTTATTCCTCGAACAATTAGATTCTATTTAACTAATCAAGAATTGAATTTTATGACATGCGGTAGCAGCAACAGACTTATCCGATGATCCAGAATCTCCTTTTAATTAAGTACCTATCAATAGAGATAGCTACTCTACAATTATCTAGGTTTTTTTTTCGTTAAATTTGTTACATGTAAGATCATGAGTTAGATCTTGTAACGTTCTACACCTCCTCATCTGTATCAAAAGAAAATATTCCAAAACGGGTTTTAGCTTTCAAATCAAACTTAAGTCTCGACTTTCAATAATTTCTATTTCGGTTGAATAACGTATGATCAGGCTTAAACGAACAAACAAAGTAACGGACATAAAAAAATTTCAACCGTTTTTATCTATATACCCCCTCATAACCCGAAGAAAAATTTCAGGCAGAGAACTTTAAAAAAAAAAAGATCATATTAGCTGATTTCTTTTTCAGGTCTTTTTTTTTTTGCATTACTTTTTCACTTTCACTTCCCACATTCATACACTCACAATAATTCCTTCTAATATGGTTCTTGCTGCTCCTATTAATATCCAAAAATGGATTGAAGAAAATGGTGACCTTTTAAAACCTCCCGTGAACAATTTTTGTCTTCACCGAGGCGGATTCACAATTATGATAGTTGGAGGTCCCAATCAAAGAAGTGATTACCATATCAATCAAACCCCGGAATACTTCCATCAACTTAAAGGTACAATGTGTTTAAAAGTTGTTGATGAAGGTGAATTCAAAGATATTTTCATTCATGAAGGTGATTCTTTCCTCTTACCTGGTAATGTCCCCCACAATCCATGTCGATATGAAGATACTATCGGAATTGTGGTGGAACAAGATAGACCTGAAGGAGTGAACGATAAAGTAAGATGGTATTGTAGCAAATGTGA
Organism: Candida neerlandica; assembly: GCA_030557875.1. Lineage (NCBI taxonomy): Eukaryota > Fungi > Ascomycota > Pichiomycetes > Serinales > Debaryomycetaceae > Candida > Candida neerlandica. Next base: position 58,865 of record JANIWD010000091.1, on the reverse strand, counting down.
AAAGCCAATCCATGAAGTGGAATTTTATTTGACTGATTTGGGTACTCAGATCAAGGAAGCCATTGTTGCCTTCGATGCAAATATGGAGGCAAGAACATGTAAGAATTGTGGAACAGTAAATTCTTCCAGAAGAGATTAAGTAATCGATTCCTAAAAAATATAAATAAACAAACAAATAAATAAATCCTTTCTATAGTTTTTTAATGTAATAATCTAATAAATATTGACGTAACGATCTGAGAGCATTCTCTATTCAAATTTCTTCTTGTATAAATTAACCCCTTCATCAAAAATCCAATCGACGGCATGTTCAACAGGTTCATCAAAAATGTATGGCAATACTGGAACAATACCCAAACCAATAGCTACTGGTCCATAGGTTTTAAGAGCTGGAACCTTTGAATTCTTAAAGAAGTATGAAGAATAACGAACAGCACTATGGATAGTAAATGCTGGCAACCCCATAGAAGCAACACTTTGGAAAATACCTCTTTTCAATGCAGACAATTTCCAATCCGAATCAACAATACTGTGAGTAGATACAAATGCCTTTGCAGCAGCTTCGTTAGGAGCTGGTTCTTTATCCCAAGGCTTCAATCCCGGAACATATCTTCCTTCTGCTTTCATTTTGGTGACCCAAGCAGCATATGAAACATCACCAAGGATATAAAGCCAAGATACAGCATAACCTCCTTTGACTAAAAAAGGATGGGCAACTGGACGAAATGATTCTCCAATATCTGAAGTATATGCAACATATCTGTGGGAGGCCAAAAGGATTGTTCTCAATCTGTTTGCGTAGGCGGCGTATCTGAGACCAGATTCTTGTTCTGTGATTGATTTATCTTCAATAGAACCTTTGATTTTCTGTAAAGATTGTTGTTCTTCTTCAATGGACATGCTTAATGTTGATTGCTAACGATTAATTGAGTGTGGCGATGGGTAGTGGAAGCAGCAAGAAAGAAAAACAGACTCATGAAAATCATAAACAGCAGAAAAATATGTCTCAACTATTTTTTAATTTATTTTGCCACAAAGTGATTTGCCTTCTATCTCGTAGAGCAAAAAAAAAGAGCACAGCAATTTCGTGTTGGTTCCCCCATAGCCATAGCCATAGCCCTAACCCTTACATCCGTTTTAATTCCAACGATTCATTCTTACACATACAGGTGCACGTGCTAGACTATCAATATGAAGATAACACTTGTGGTAAGATTTATAAACTCGCTTTCTGCCTCAGAGCAAGTGCATGATTTGGAAATCCCATTGAGTATAAATTTCCAGAAAGACAATGTTAACCAATTGGTGAATGTTATTTGGTTAAAAGCAACCATTAGAAAAGAAGTTCCCCAATGTTCTAATAAACGTCTAAGATTAATCCATAATGGTAGAGTATTAAATGAACACACTGATTTTCAAAATGAAGTATTGAAACATAGATCAGAAACAGACCAAATATTTATTCATTGTGTTATTGGTGAAGAATTAACCAAACAGCAATTAGAAGAAGAAAACCAATTGGATAACCGACCACAAGTAGTGTCGACAAACCCCGAAGTTATTGGATTCGATAGATTGTTACAACAAGGGTTTTCACAAGATGATGTTCAAGATTTGAGACGTCAGTTTTATCTGCTTTACGGAGGTAACAATTCTCAAACAGGAGGAGATATTGCAGATGTGGAAGAAGATGAAAACAGGCAGAATAGATTACGTCAATTAGAAGAAAGTTGGATCGAATCCACTTCTAATACCGAGCCAGCAGGTGGAGTAGGAGCAGGAGCAGGTCCAAGCTCATCCGGAAATCAACGAACACCAATGACACGAGATGAGGATGATCAATTTCAAGATGCGCCTCCCCCACCATCGCAATCGTTAGATGTGGATGAAGCAATAGTCAATCAAGATTTATTATTAGGGTTCCTTGTTGGTGTTTTCCTAGGGGTCATCGCCGCGGTATTCTTATTGGCTGATAGTACCGTATTCAACAAACGTCAGCGGATGGCTATAATAGCTGGTATCTGTGTTAACGTCTCCTTCGCCATTGTCAGAGGGCAATGGATATAAGAAAGAGAGAGAGACAGAGAGAGAAAGTGTAGGTGGTATATATGGTTAAATGAATATAATGATAACAAATAGTTAGTTTATTGTATAATAAATGTATGGTCTACCGGCCCTCATTAAATACGTTAAATAAAGTAGTTTTTAATGAAAGGGCACTAAGATGACCGGTTGTGTTAGGTATTTAATCTCGCCTGAAACTTGACGCTCGCCAACTCGTTAGGATTAATAGAACAGACAAGCAACACGGATATAGCTTAGGCTGCCGCACAAAGAAGAAAAGAAGAAAGGGTAAAAAACTTTTTAAAAAAATTTTCATTGAAAAGTTTTTCTTTTATACTCGAATTGAAAAGAATGAGATGGAGAATGAAAATTTTGTCACGTGCACGACATTCGTAGAATTAAAATTATTAGGGCTATAGATAAAAATAGAAAAACTCAAGTATCATCATTTTTTTTGTTTGGTTTATCTGTTCGTTACTTATTATGTTGTGACAAAGATGATCATGGATGAATAAATATCTTAATGTATTTATCTTTATGTTCCATCAAATCCAAGAAACCATGTTCGATACCATCTTTCAATGGAACTCTCTTGGAAACCAATTTTTCAGCTTCTTTTGGATCAATTAAACCATCTTCAAAGGCTTTAATCACCAATTCAAAATCAATTCTAGTATAACACATACTTGCAGTAAGTTCAAGTTCATTATAAGTCAAATCCATTGGGTATAAATCAACAGGAACATCTGGCCAAATAGAAACATTGGTACCAATACCACCAGCACACATGGATTTGATCATTGTGTCAAAGGTGAATTTGTTACCACAACAATCATAGACATGAGTGAAACCAGCATTACCAGTGGTCATCTTGACCAAATCTTTAATTTGTTGGTCTTTATCTTTGTGTTGCATTGGATCAAAAGTACGAATACCAAAAGATTCAGCCAATTCTCTACGAGCACTTGCAGGTTCACTTAAAACAATATCTTGACCATTTACTTTATTACCTTTCAAGGCAAATATGGTACATAAACCAATTGGACCACCACCAATAATCAAGGCTTGTGGATGTGGTTCTTGTTCGATTCTTGATTGACGAACCCCATGCCAAGCAACAGCCAATGGTTCAACCAAAGCGGCAATGTCTTCAGGGATAACTTTTGGATCATAAGGGATAACTCTATGAGAATTAACAACGATATATTCCGCGAAACCACCGTCACTGAATCCCAAACCATAGAAATTAAGACGTTTACAACAATTGTATCTACCTCTAAGACAAGATCCACATATTTCATGTTCTTCTTCTTTCAGTTGTTGTAAATATTTTCTATCCATACAAGTACCATTAGCTTCAACCACTACGTGTTGACCAGGTTTTAAATAGTGTTCCACATCACAACCAACTTCTTCTATGATCCCACACATTTCATGTCCCATACATTGACCAGCTTTTGTTTTATGGGTAATTGGGTTTTTTTCACCAGCAAAGAAAATAGGACCGTCGAGATATTCGTGAAGATCTGAACCACAGATCCCACAGTACAGAACCTTGATTTTCACATCATGAGGGTGGACTATTTGTGGAATTGGTTTGTTAGCAGTATATCTTATATCTTTATTACCAAAGTATTGAATTGCTTGCATCGTTAATTATGATAATATAATTGAATTGGGAATATTCAAGGGGGTAAGTAGGGAAGCGGAGAATTTTGCGCTATTTTATACGGACAACGACTGGTCACGTTTTGTTTTAGTTTCCTTAAATGCATCTGCTGATTATTTTAGCTTATCAAGCATGATTTAATTGATCATTCGTAATTTATAGTGGAGGAACGTTGCTTGATGATACAGCAGCATCAACTGACCCTTTGTTTATACTTGTATTGTTGGGTTTGAAAAATTGTTGCAAAAAGCTAATGGAACCCTAAAATAAAAAGAAAGCAATAACCTCTAAGTGAATCTGGAACTGAAAACCGGAAAAGGGAAACGAAAAAAAAAAACAAAAAAAAAAAACATTAGTCACGTGACTTCGGATAAAACAGGGAAACACAAAAATATGGTATGATTACAATTGCACCAAACCTCATTGTTTGGCTGGGCCACTCAACCTTTAGCAATAATGTATTATAGGATCTCCGCAAATGAACCTACTCGGAGATGCAACAACACAATAGAGTACAATACAATATACACACCCACACTCGGGAGAGGGTTCCCAACTCCAACAATCTAACCTGACCATATATTTAATGTCACTTCTATTACTTGCGATCGCAATGGCAATTGAAATTGAAATTGTACGAGAAATCGCCTTGTGGTATTCTCTCAAGCGATGTGATTTTTTATTTATTTTTGAAGTACGAGATTTCGGAAGGTGGAACAGCGATACCGGGGCAATTTATTTTCCAAAAATCGGTTACACTAAAAAGAGAGGGGCCAGAGAAAGTAACTCATCTACTACAGGTCCCTCGAATTCTGTTCACAACAAGAAAAACAACTACAAATAAAGGAAAAAGAAGATGATAGTAATTTTTCATATAGTGACGGCAGTAAAATAGAAATAACTGTACCAATGAGCCTTCTTCCACCCCATAGTTCATGGGCCTGGGGATAAGTTCATTGGTGAAGTTTTAACCGACTTGGGGGGTGAGAGACAGCAAGTGGTATGAGCTTGCCCCACTTTTTTTGGGCGATGATAAAACCTATTTTTTTACAATTTGTCTTTTGTAGATTGATTTAATTATTACTCATATAACATTTTTTTTTAATACCACAAGACAAGACCAGATTTTGCACCGAGAGGAAAATTTTTTTTTTTTTTTATTATTTATTTAATTTGACTTCTTACCTTACTCTCTCCCCTCCACTTTTATAGATTTTTCCATCCATCCTTTCACCCTTTTTCTTTTTCCCTTTTTCTTTTATTTTATTTTATTCTTATTCTTATTTATTTCTATCTTCTTTTTCCTATTTATTATCACTGTTTCTCCCTTCAGTTCTGTCAATAAGTATCATCTTGTAACTTAGATCACACTCCCTAACTCTGTATCCAAGTTCATTAGAAATATTCAGGAATATATCTACTCCATAGATCTCACTCATATATACCAACAACACATACATACTTACTCAACTCATATCAATTAAATAGTATCACATAAAAAAGCGCCATGTCAGATCCAAAACCATTGCCATTCATCTACCAATTCTTATCCGGTGCTATTGCCGGTGTGTCTGAAATCCTTGTGATGTATCCATTGGATGTCGTCAAAACCAGACAACAATTAGCAACCAATAGTGATTATAACGGTACCATAAACTGTTTAAAGAAGATTGTCAGAGAAGAAGGATTCTCCCGTTTATATAAAGGTATCTCCGCCCCAATTTTGATGGAAGCCCCAAAAAGAGCCACCAAATTCGCTGCTAATGATGAATGGGGTAAATTCTACAGAAACTTGTTTGATGTTCCAAAAATGACCCAATCTTTGGCTATTTTAACTGGTGCTACTGCTGGTGCAACCGAATCTTTCGTTGTCGTTCCATTTGAATTGATCAAGATTAGATTACAAGATAAAACCACCAAATTCAACGGTATGGGTGAAGTCTTCAAAGACATTGTCCAAAAGAATGGTGTTTTAGGTTTGTACAAAGGTTTAGAGTCCACCTTATGGAGACATATCTGGTGGAATGCTGGTTATTTCGGTTGTATCCATCAAGTCAGAAGCTTGATGCCAAAACCAAAAGATTCCACCCAAAAGACTTTGATTGATTTGACTTGTGGTACTATTGGTGGTACCTTTGGTACTATGTTGAATACTCCATTCGATGTTGTGAAATCCAGAATCCAAGCTGGTTCAACCAAATACAAATGGACTTATCCATCGGTATTGAAAGTTGCTAGAGAAGAAGGTTTCGCAGCATTATATAAAGGTTTCATTCCAAAAGTCTTGAGATTAGGTCCAGGTGGTGGTATTTTATTGGTTGTCTTCACCACTTGTATGGATTTCTTTAGAACTCTCCAAGATAAGAAATAGATAAACGAATTTGTACTTAGAAAATACACGTATAACATGTATTATTACTATTACCATTACTATTACTATTACGCCTTATCGGTATATATATATATATATATATATATGTGTTAATACATATGGGGTATGAAAAAATTCACCTGCTAGTCCCACCGGTTATATTATATTATATTTGGAATAAACTGTCCCACTCTCTCTCTCACTTTGTCGCCTTTTTTTATTTTTGCGCACCTTTCACTTTGCATCCAAAAATAACATAGCAAAAACTAATGCATATGATAATTGCTGAGTTACTTGTTAACTGTTACCTATTTACACGGCGACAGCTCGGTTCGGCTCGCGAGAGAATCAATCCCAACTCGACTGAGAAATTATTCCGGCCCCTCCCTCTTCTTCTTCTAAACTCTTCCTCTTCCTCTTCTTGTCCCACCTTTCTCCTTTCATATATCCTTTAGTCCTGTAAATCCTTTTCCACATTCATCAGTAGAAGACTAAAAAGAAGAAGAACATTACAACAACAAGAAGTTCTAGACTACAAGATTTGAAAAAAAAAAAATAGAACATAGAAAATAGAAAATACAAAATACAAAATACAAAAAAAAAAAAACTATAAATAGTTGGTATTTATCCAATTGAAGAGTTTGAAAATTGAATTCCTTTATTTACATCAGGTACTTCTTATTTTTATTCTTTTTCTTTTAAATTATTCATTCCTTATTTCGGATGACTGTTGGTCAATTCATAGATGTCTTCATATTCCACAAACACCACTAATACTTCTAATACTAATAATAATAATACCAATACTCACCACAATAATAATGACAAATTCACAGGACCGAATCTAAATGTAACATTAACGTGTCCCGATTGCAAAACTTTCCCACCGGAATTAATTGAAAGATTTAGTGAAGGAGATATTATATGCGGACAATGTGGATTGGTCCTAAGTGATCGAATTGTTGATACAAGATCGGAATGGCGTACGTTTCAAAATGACGATAAAAACAGTGACGACCCTTCACGTGTTGGAGATGCCAGTAATTCCTTATATGATACTGAAGATTTAACCACCATGATATCCTACAATGTCAATTCTGGTGGTAGTAATTTAGGATCCAAAAATAACAATTTGAATAAGATCCAACAAAAAAGTCTTGTGGATAAGAAAAATTATGCCCTTCAAGCGGCATATCAGAGGATAACTGAATTATGTAATGGTTATCAATTACCTAAATCAGTAAGTGATGCAGCTAAACATTTATATAAAGCAGTAAGGGAAGATCGATTATTAAAAGGGAAATCACAAGAGGCAATCATGGCTTCAACTATACTTTTAGGATGTCGAAGGGCAGAAGTACCTCGAACATTAGAAGAAATTCGAGCATTAACAAATGTCCCAACAAAGCAAATTGCAAAAATAACTCGATTAATTAAAAAAATCATTCATTCACATTTAAATAGTAATGATACAGCATCTTCAATTGTTGATGAAACAACAAATTTAGTTACCCATTCAGCAGAAGATTTAATTCGAAGATTTTGTTCACATTTAGGTATGGATTTAACAATTACAAATGGATCAGAATATATTGCAAGAAAATGTAATGATTTGGGAATATTAGCTGGTAGATCACCAACTACAATTGCAGCTACTTCAATTTATCTTGCAGCAAAAATTCTTGGGGATACAAAATTAACTCAACAACAAATTAGAGATAAAACTGGGGTAAGTATAGGTACAATTAAAAATTCATATAAAATTTTATATGAAAAAGCAAAAGATTTGATAGATCCATCGTGGGAAGAAAATGGGAAAGTAAAATGGGAAAATATTCCAAAAAGTTGATTAACAACGAATTGCAAAAAAAAAAAACAATATCGCGTTGTATATTTGTATTTGTATTTTATGTTTAATTTTTTTTTTTTTTTAATTTTGGATAAATAAATCTTTTAAGATATCTATATAGATATATACATATATAGACCGTTTTGGTGTTTTAAAACTTATGTGCTAAAACGTTTCGAATAATACTTAACATGTCTTGATCAGAGATTGTCGATGTTGATGAATGCTTTAATGTATTTTTGTACTTGTATGATGCTGATGATGACGACTCGTTAGGTTTCTCTGAAATAACTTCTTCTGCAACACCTTCATGCTCTTCATTTGTAAATGCATTGATGGCAGATAAAAATTGTGGAGAATCAAAATCAAAATCAATTACATCAATCTTGGTGAATTGTTCTTTGAGTTTGGAATCTTCTGTCAAATAGAAGATATCACTGAAATGTTTCATGCAATAAAACAATACCTCTAAATTCTTACTTGTTCTCAAGTCAAAGGTGTCTATTAATGATTGGATTGACTCAAAATTAAGTAAAATATTATAAATCAAACCGTAATTTATTGATCTAGAGTTTGTGTAACCTAACATTGTCATAATTGTAGAACTCTCTTCTTCATTATCCTGTTGAACTGCATTGAATCTACCGTCTAGTAAAAGATTCAAAATCAAAAGACAATCTTCCACTAAACTTCCCAATTCTTCTGGAGTTACATATTTGGATTTTATCAAGCTTTGTTTCTTAAAAAATTTAATCAATCCAAATAAACTTAAATGGAAATCATCCCATGCGTATTTTGACAAATCAATACTTGTATCTTTCTGGAACATTGTCAAGATATTGTACATCAAATTTAAACCCATTGATATATTGGCTACATTCAATCTGTAAGTCAAATTGAATCGAAGCAAGTTTTGTATTGAATCCAAGATGTAAAATGGAGCAGGTTTATATCCCAATTTCCCAATATTGAGAGACACAAAAGGTACCTTTTGATGACATAACTTCCATTTATACTCGTTTATTTGATATTTCATCAATGCTTCCAATGGTAAGTTAAACAAAGTAGCCAATGAAAGCTTGGTCAAATCTTGCATCAATGATGACCTATATTGATATTCAAAAAGATATGACAACAAACTTAGCCATACCTCAAATAACTCCACATGTTCAACTTCTTCTTCCGTCTTTGTTTCCAAATCTTCAAAATCGTCATATTTTTGAGTTGTGAATACTTCGACAAAACTTGGGTTTTGACAAAGGGTATAAAGATTGATAAGCGTGGGTAATAATTTTGTCAACTCTAAATTTGAATCATCATTAGAACCTTTAACAGATAATCTTCTAAGCTTTGCATTATAGATGTCATTCAATTCCTTCAAGTACAAGTCATTACTGACATCACCAGTTAAACTCAACTGATTGTTCACTTGTAAGTTGGTAATGACATCTGTTGTCAAGCAATTCACATAAAGATCCGAGCTCAATCTATTCCCACTGATCCAATTGATGACTGAACTATTTTGAATCTTGTTCAACATTAAATCGGGACGAAAATTATAACAATAGTTGTATTCCATGCATAAAAAGGGCAAAAGTTTCAGATTGATTTCTGCATTAAAACTAGTCCAATCGAATGAGCTCTCAAAAAGAAGCTTATATGGATTTCTAAGTGCTGTTGATAAAGCGGTGATATCGGAGTTTGCATTCACATCTGGTATAAAAATGGCAGGAACGTTCACCAAAACCCCGAGCAAGATATATAAATTAACCAAAGTATCCACTGACAAAACAACTTTTGCCAGCTCGTATTCTTCATTGTCTTTGGCAATTGGATTGGAAATTCTAATGATTCGTTGCAAAATATCACTGAAATCAACATCATAAAATGAGAAAAGTAAACTTTTAAGTATGTGGTATTCATTAGAGGTGGATTCATGGTAACCCAATGCACAATACAAGGCTTTAAGGATCTTGTTCAATAAATAAATAGTCTCCTTAATGGAGCTCAAACTCAAAAACTGAGTTACAGTGGTACAATCCTCAATCTTTTTAACCGATATATTCAAAAACCACTTCAATTCCATCAATAATTGCACCAATGGTGTGACATTCCCCTTTTCCTCGAAAAATTCAAACACTTTGACACACAAGTCACTGTTGGATACTGAATCCATTGAATCCGTTGGATCCTTATTTTTCCTCCACTTTTCATTCACATCTATTATATTTTGAAACCAAAGTCGGAAAATTCTAATCACATTCTCTATCAATTGAGCTCGAAGTTCGTCATCTAGAAATTCAAATTGTCTTTCTGGTACCCCTAAACTTGGTGTTGATGCATTTTTGCTCTCATTCACTGGTTGATCTTGTTGTCCATTTAAGGTTGTCAAATCATCTCCATCATCAAACTCCGCTAAAACTTGTCGACTGGAATTATTCAGCAGATTTCCATTCAATTCTGTAATATCTCCCCCACCGTTGTCAAGTATAGGATCTGGTGACAGCGACAGTTTACTTGTTGGCAATGCCATGTTTTCGTTGGTGTGATTATCTGCCTCCAATTCATTGTCCAGGTGTCTAATTGCATCTTTTAAAACGCTTAAGCCGTTGACATAGATCTTTTGCAAAATTGACAAGTTTCTATCGGAGACAGCAGAGGCCAAAGGAATTGCTTCCGAGTTTTCTCTTAATATACCCAACAATAGATCCTTGCAAACTGGGGTAGTAAAGATCGATTTGTAGAAAGTATCATCATTTTCAACGCTATCGTTGAATAGTTCCTTATATAAACTCTTCTGGTAAGTATGGGACATATTTGGGATATGGATATGGATAATGATATAGGGATAAAGATTAGTTTAATTCATTGACCAGTGTTCTTTCTTGACACGTTGTAGCAAATCTTTTTCAACTTCAACAGGAAAATCAAATATACAAAAAAAAGCCCCCTATCTTCCAGGTGCTGTCTAGGTAGTAGTTGGGTGGGTAGCTTCAGTGCGCGGGTTGCCAGATTTTTTTTTTTCTACTATTCTTATTTTTCGGTGCAGTACACGCACAATCAAAATATCGCTCAATTGCGAAGGGAAAGGGAAAAAATCTAAAACACCCTTCAGGCTCTCTCTTGTTCTCCCCTTGTCTCGCTGTCTAGTTGTATCTTTGGGCCCAGAAAGTACAACGTAATTGATTATCAATACGACTTGAAAATTTCTTGCTTTCCTTGTTCCATTCACAAACACACACACACACAAACGTATATATATAAATACCTTACTTGTCGAGGGATACTTTTCTTCCTTATATTACACTGCATGCATTCATCATAGAGTGAATTAATACCACCCCCTTTTACGAGATGTTTACGCGGAAACAACCACCCCAGGAAGCAGCATATGAAATGGTGGATCAAAGTGTGCCGCGAGAGCAAAACACTCTGAGTGATTCAATTTCTACACCAGCTGAAGGACTGTTGCCAGACAGTACTCGTAATTCTTCCGATTCACAATCTTCGGAAATATTTCAGGATTTGGAAAATTATTCAGCTGAATCAGGACAAAAGGCCGATGATTTTTATGATAGTCCGATTTTTCAGTCAATATTAAATAGATACAACCACAAAACACTCAACCCCAAAACATGTTGGATAGCGGGAATACTGGTGCTTATATTATGGGTGGGGAGCTTGATTTTATACTCACAAGTGAATCCTTCTTCGATAATTTCAAATTTACGATGGAAAACAAGTATGGTGCAATTGAATGGTGAAAATATAACAATTAATGAATATTACCCGAGTTACAAAAATTTGAGTTTATACGACTGGAGAATGGGCAAATATTATGTGCCCGAGAAGGAAATACGATGGTTGACGCCGCATCAAAATCCCAAGATCAAACTGGGTAGTGGGTTCTACAGCATCAATGAACATGGCAAGATTGTAATACAGCAAGTGAATAGTGATTCCAAGGATGTTATAGTTTCAGGAAGCAGGTTTGCATATGGTAATAATTTTTTTGAAATCCAGGACTTTATATTGAATCCCACAAATTCTGTTGAAGAGTTGGACAATACTCATATTCTTATCACAGATAAATTGGAACAATGGAGACATCTGAGCTTTGCTATATATTGGTTATTCAACCCATTGACACTTATATACACACCCCTTCAACCTCCAGAAAGTAAAGAAAAATTAGAAAACCAAAAGGACCCATTTGCACCTCGAGTCTTGCAGAAATTACATTTTGCCGATTTTTCACCAGATGGGAAATTCGTTTATTTTGGATTTGAACATAATTTATTCATCCAGGAATTGTCTACCAATAAGATTCACCAAATAACCAATGATGGATCTCCAAACATATTCAACGGGAAATCAGATTGGATATACGAAGAAGAAGTTAACGCCCAAGACAGAATGATATGGTGGTCCCCAGATAGTTTACGCTTTGTGTTTGCAAAGATTGACGATACAAAAGTACGAGAAGTCGATTTGAATTATTATACAAAAGAAAACACCGACATTGGAACACAATATAAGCAGCTGGATGAAAAGGAACTTGAAGGAGTTAATCAATACCCAATAAAAACCACCTTAAAGTACCCGAAACCAGGATCACCTAACCCAATAGTGACCTTGTATGTTTATGATGCAAAGACAAAGGAAGTTAAACCTTTAACCGATAATGACGACACACTTGGACCTGAAAGAATTATATACGATGCTAAATGGATTGACAATGGAAACTTTTTGATGAAACAGTCAGATAGAACAAGTTCCATATTATCTAAAAAGTTGTATCAACCTGGGGGAAATGAAGAAGTCAAGGTTATAAATTCATTAAATGTTACCACTGAATACAACGGATGGATTGAAAAATTAAGTCCTATGACTATATTGGACGATGGTCAATATATCGACAACATCGTTGTTGATAACAAAAACACGTTAGCTCTTTTTGATTCCCCAGGTCTGTCTACACCACTGAAGATTTTAATAGAAAACCAGAATTGGGAAGTGATTGGAGGAGCCACTTATGATAAACAAGAAAAATTTGTCTATTTTTTGAGCACCATCAAAAGTTCAATGGATTCGCATTTACTTGGAATTGATATGGCTGATAATTTTAAGATGTATAATGTCACCAATACAACCAATGATGCGTATTATGAGGTTGACTTTTCTGTGGATGGCCAGTTCCTCAATTTGAAATACCAGGGACCGGATCAACCATGGCAAAGATTAATTAACATGGGGGATATTCACGATTATATTAAAGGAGAAGAATTTGACGAGTCCAGAATAGAGGAAGAAGTTATACTAAAGCAACCAATAATTAGTGGTCGAGCTGACTTGAGAAAGACAAACATTCCTACTGTTAGATACAAGGAGGTTACCATTGGCAATCCAAAAGACGAAATCTCCTTGAATGTAATGGAAATATTGCCGCCAAATTTCAAACCTAAAAAGTACAAATATCCTTTGTTTGTTCACACTTACGGTGGTCCAGGTTCACAGAATGTACAAAAGAAATTTGATATTGGCTTTTTACAAATCATCAGTGCAAAATTCAATTGTATTGTATTGGTAATAGATCCTCGTGGTACAGGAGGAAAAGACTGGAAATTCAAATCCTATGCCAACAACAAATTGGGATACTGGGAACCACGAGATATCACTTTGGTGACTTCGGAATACATCAAGAGAAATAAGGAGATTATTAATCAAGATAGAGTTGCAATTTGGGGTTGGTCATACGGTGGATTTGTAACATTAAAGACTTTGGAATATGATAAGGGAGAGACATTTAAATTTGGTATGGCCGTTGCCCCCGTCACAAACTGGTTATTCTATGATTCGATATATACAGAGCGTTATATGAATGGACCACTGATGAATCCTAATTACGAACTATTTGCTAGGATTAATGAAATAGAGAACTTTAAATCTGTCAAAAGGTTCTTACTAATGCATGGTACTGGAGATGATAATGTACATATTCAAAATCTGATGTGGTTATTGGACAAGTTCAATGCTGGAAATGTCGAGAATTATGACGTACATTTTTTCCCTGATAGTGATCACAGTATCATATATGACAATGCTGGTATTGTAGTATTTGACAAATTATATAATTGGTTAGAAGATGCTTTCAGGGGTAAATTTGATGAGCTTGTATAATAACAATAATAATATATACTTTAATTCTTTAATGATATGAATTCTTTAGTTTTTTTATTCTTTTTTTTTGCACCTTTCTGTTTTTGTAACCTTTAGCATGTTTCCCTCTTCCCTCCTCATCGCACAAACAGTTAGTTCAAATATTGGGAAAGGAAAAAAAAAAAAATTTCACCAGACAGCCTAACCTCATCTACCTAAATAAGAACCTTCAAAGTCCAAACCCACAATGGCCAAGACATCTAAACAAACAAAGAAGTTTCAAAGCAAACACTTGAAGCATACCATAGAACACCGTAAGAAGGTTCAAGAACACACCAAGAAAATTGCCTCAAGAAAGAAGAACAAAACAGGTGAAAGTAGAGCTCCAAAACGTGCAGATGGGAAAGCCAAAGAAGTTTTTGAAGATATGTCAGTAGATGACTTCTTTGCTGGAGGATTCGAAGTTCCAAAAGAAAAGAAAAAGAAGGGTACTAAAAAGACTCAAGAAGAACAAGGAGAAGATGACGATTCATCATCTGAAGAAGAAGATGAAGAAGCAATGAAGGAAAACTTGAAAAACTTGGAAAAAGAAGATCCAGAATTCTACAAATACTTGAAAGAAAACGACAATGAATTATTAGATTTCGAAGGTGTCAATCCATTGGATGCTATGGATGACGATGAAGAAGAGGAAGGCGAAGACGACGATGAAGCAGAAAAAGAAGTACCTGATGTTGAATCTGACGAAGAAGAATCCAAATCAACAGCTTCTAAATCCAAAGATTCCAAGATTGAAATCACCACTCAATTAGTGAAGAAATGGAATGAACAATTAAACAAACCATCTCCAAAGATAATTAGAAACATTGTCATTGCCTTTAAAGCAGCTGTTAATATTCATAATTCGGATTCCGAAGATTATAAATTCTCCATAACTGACCCAAAGGCATTTTCCGATTTAATTTTGTTAGTTTTGAAGAAAATCCCACTTTCTATTCAAAAATTGGTCAAATACAAGACCAATCCACAAGGTGTTAGAACTGTTCCACAAAAAAACCAATATGCTAATCAAATTGCTTCAATTTTGAAATCCCATGCTGCTTCTTATATTACTTTATTGAATGATATTACCAATACTGAAACTGCTGCATTGGTTTTAGCTTCCGTTTATGAAGTTTTTCCATTTTATTTATCACACAGAAGATTGTTAAAACAAATCTTAACTTCTATTGTTAGTGTTTGGGCTACTACTCCTGAAGTTCAAACTCAAGTTGCTACTTTTGCATTTTTGAATAATGTTGCTAGAGAATTTCCAAAATCTGTATTGGAAACTATTTTGAAATTAACTTACTCACAATTTTTACAAAATTGTAGAAAAACCAATACTCATAGTATGGGACAACTCAATTTCTGTAAGAATTCTGCTGCTGAATTATTTGGAATTGATGAAAATTTGAGTTATCAAGTTGGATTTGAATATGTTAGACAATTGGCTATACATTTAAGAAACAGTATTAATGCCACTTCAAATGCTAAAGAAGGTTACAAGACCATATATAACTGGCAATATTGTCATTCATTAGATTTCTGGTCCAGAGTTTTATCCCAACATTGTAATCCAGAAAAGGAATTACAAAACCATAAATCAAAAGAATCCCCATTAAGACAATTAATCTATCCATTGGTTCAAGTCACCTTAGGTGCCATTAGATTAATTCCAACTGCTCAATTTTTCCCATTAAGATTCTATTTGATTAGATCTTTAATGAGATTATCTCAATCCACTGGTGTTTTCATCCCATTATTCCCATTGCTTGCAGAAATCTTAACTTCAACTGCCATTACCAAAGCTCCAAAGGCATCTAATTTACAAGCCATTGATTTCGATCATAATATTAAAGTCACCCAAGCTTATTTGGGTACCAGAGTTTTCCAAGATGGTTTATGTGAACAATTTATAGAATTATCTGGAGAATTCTTTTCTTTGTATTCCAAGAGTATCGCCTTCCCTGAATTGGTTACTCCTGCTGTATTGGCCTTGAGAAGATTTATTAAAAAATCCAAGAATGTTAAATTTAATAAACAATTACAACAATTGGTGGAAAAATTAAATGCTAATGCTACATTTATACAGGGTAAAAGATCCAATGTTGAATATGGACCATCGAACAAAACTGAAGTTCAACTCTTTTTGAATGATTTTGATTGGGAAAAAACCCCATTGGGTCAATATGTCGTTGTCCAAAGAAAGTTGAAAGAAGAAAGATTGAGAATCTTAAGAGAAGCCCAAGAAGAAGAAGAAAAAGCTGCTGCTGAAAAGAAAAAGAGAGAAGAAGAAGATGATGAAGATGACGAAGAAGAAGAAGATGTTGAAATGAGCGATGCCAACGAAGGCGAAGACGAAGACGAAGAAGAAGAAGGTGATGAATCTGAATAGATGTGAATAAATTGAATATATTTGTATAATAGTACATATAAATAATAGAAAATCAAACAAAAAGAAAAACAATAATTACACCACCTATGGATCTATAGGTATGAAATTACCAACAATACAACTTGGAATATTATACTTATCTCTTCTTATAGTGAATGAAAAACAACAACTCTTTCTTTTGATACCATCTCTAGTTCTTAAATTACAACCTGTCAATACAGCTTTTTGACCTTTATCAAATGCAATAGCACCATACTTTTCCCAAAAATTCACTGCACTTTCTTCACTCATTAATTCATAAATTGCTAATTTCCCATCTTTAAGATCATCAGTGGTTACCCCAACTAAAGAAGCAAATTCTTTGTTTCCACGATATATTTCCCCTGTACGTCTCCATAAACATGCTGGGATTGCCATTGATGTAAACACACGATCATAATCTAATAACATTCTTTCAAAACTTTCTTCAACCAAAACTAAATCTACATCTTTCAATGTTCGTGCGATAGCTCTGAAAGCTGGACGGAAGATGGATAATGGTTTCAAGATTCTTTGTCTACTGGAGATGTTCATATAGTTGTCCATATATCTTTGTAATCTGGCATATCCTTTAGCATAATTATATGGTTGTAACAATCCAGCTTCCAATTTTGCTTTAATCACTTGTTTTAATCTTTCTTCAGGTGAGATTTCTGTAGTAGGATCAGCAGCAGTAAGGAAGAATTTATCCCTTGCTGAATCCGAAATAACAGGATGCAGTTGATGTGGTTGTGGTTGTTGTAATTGCTGCAGCTGCTGTTGCAGTTGCTGTTGCTGGTGTTGATTTTGATTTATTTGTTGATTTTGTTGCTGCTGTTGTTGCATAGCTTCTTGTTGATTCTTCACAGTAGGTTCATCAGGATTCAAGACTGGTACCAGCTGCTCAGGAACTGTTTGAAGTTGGTCATTTGCATTGGGAAAAGTCGATGGGAACATATTCAGACTTGGTGAAAACGATAACACAGCATTCAAATTAGTGGCACTATTCCCACTACTAATTCCAAACCCATTATTGTTTGTCGCCTGAAGATTATTATTGTTATTATTACTAGTAACTCCAAAATTCAAAATCCCATTTGGATCATCGTTAAGAGCCCCATTCACCAACTCCGGGTCATCAATCATAGACAAGAAGTCGTTCAACGAACTAAACTCACTACCTGCATGTTCTGAATAGAAAAATGGTTGTTGATTATATGGTAATGTTTGTGATAGTACCGAATTTTTTATTATCTTAGGATGACGTTGATTATTGGCAACTGGTATTTGTGATTGAACTTGTTGCGGCTGAGGTTGTGGATTCTGTAGTTGAATATTCTGGGGTTGTTGTGGGGTAGGTGAAACATGCGTATTTGTAGTCACTTCCGAAGGAGAAGCTTGTAATGGAGGTAATGGCAACGGGTTATTCGTAAGCCCAGCATTCGGAATAATAGACGCCACTGGTGATGAGCTTGTAGTTAATGGAGCTCCACCTTCACTTTGAGTCTTTCGTAAAGCAGCGGCTTTTTTACGTTGACGTGGGTTCGATGGTTCGTCGTAACAAAGATGGCCAATACCTCGTTTAATACATCTCTGACAAGGTCTTGATTCATCACATATCATATGTGATCGACGACAATAGACACATGCTATCTCCAACTTCTTTTTCCGCTTCTTGAGGGGTTTCGTCAGCTTCACTTCCAGGTGTTCCAGTTTGTCGTCGATTTTTTCCTGTTGGTCTTCGACTTTTTCCTGTTTTGTTTCGACATTCTCCGGTATTGTTGATTGGGACGGGTTGGTTGAAGGTTGTGACTCCATCATTGTTGGACTTTTGATGGTGGGTGTAGTTGGAAATTACAGGAAACGTCGTCTCCGGGAGGGTTTTTATAATAGATTTCGGATATCCAAAAATTGTCGCCAAGGTCCTGATTCAAGTTGCAGTTTTAAGATTCTCTTCGTTTTGGGAAAAACTTTAGACGCTAGTGAACGAACTGTGTGAGAGAGTGACAAAAAAAAAAAAAACTGAAAGCAAATTTTCCCACATTAGTCACGTGCAAAACTCCGGGGTACATATAATTATCTAACAATAATAATAATAATAAAAAAAAAGTAATTAATAAAAAACCCTATACATAATTTGAAATATAACTCCTTAAACCCTTGTAAGATTAATAGTAGATTCATCAGCATGATCCAGTCCAATTATACTGGTGCTTGATGATTCAATAGTACTTTTACCATCGTGACTGTTATCGCTTCCATCATCTATGCTTACACTCAATTCTCCACCATCAGAAGTTCTAGCAGTAGAAAAACGACTCAAGATTTGCAGTGGTTTGGATATAAGATAGGGTCTCTTCCGAGGAGAAGTAGATGATGTGTCAGATGTCGACGGATCAGCGTGGTCAGAACTTCCCTCGATAGGTTGACTGTTTGCAGTATAAAATGTCATATCAGAAGCATCAGAAGACATGCTTTGAGGTGCATTATCTCTATTAACAAAATCAGATTCGACATGAGGATTATTATTATTATTATTATCAATATGACTTGCCAGTGCTTCCTCATTCAAGTTCCGCTCGTCATCATGGGTATCAGTTGTGAGGGATTCATGTGAGGAATAGTCATCACTTTCAATGGTTTCCACTTGCGAAGGAGTTAAACCAAAAAATGGACTCGAGGGTCCAGCTTCCAAATCGACAGTGCTTCCATAATCAGTACCATCTTCTTGGCCAGCAAGTAAGAATGCAGTTGCAGGATGACTACTGTGAAGCATATAATTACACAATGGACAACTTCTTTTGAAGTTGATTAACCAATTAGACAAACACTTTTCATGGAAAAAATGCTTGCAATCCAAGACAAGCACTCTTGATTTTAATGGCACATATTTTTCCAAACAAATAGAACACTTGTAGGAAGGATAAAAATCATCTGGCGCAGTGATGCTGTGCAAATGTGTTTTCGAAGCACGCAAGTCAATTCCACCAACAATTATTCTGTTTATTGATAATGTGGATCCATTGGGGGATGCTTTAGGGGATTCTAACAACAAGGCATTCTCACTATCTCTAGGAACCATGTTATTTTGACCCGTGACTTTCAAATAATGCTGGAAATGCTTTCCAGAAATCAAGTGGTCTATGTTATATATGTAAACAGGCAAGCTTCTCACCATCTTTGCATTGCGTTTATTTACTTGTCTTCGTCTGATCTTCTGACCGCAAATCACCATAGCATAAAAGAGAAGAATCAATAAAGGTGGGGACAATACCATGGATAAGATGATACTCACCCAACTTCCAATATAAGCGGTGGTAACTTCAAGTTTCAAACCCTGGCTTTCAATACCTTTCAAGTATCTATAGTCTTCGTTGGTGATGAACATAATTGGAACTTGCAATGATCCGTCCTGATTAAATGTATTTGAAAACATGGTGATCAATCCTCGGAAAGGCTCATCATTTGCAATGATTATACTTTTTGGTTTCAATTCAGACTCAATCAAGTTGGACACTTTGTCCACAAATGTACAATCACCTCGCAAAACGATCAAAATTTTCTTACCGTACTCCTTAACATCGAGTGATTTCAAGTCATCCAAGTCACAGGCATTGTAAGGTAAAATCTTGTATTTGCTTTCCAATTTATAATTCAAAATAGGACTAAAAGACGCATATCTCCCAATCAACTCGTGAGTTGTCACATTATTATGATGTTCAGTGATATTAAACCTGATCACGGCATCAATAGGGAAAAACGAATTCACCATATTATTTAAGGGATAATCCAATTCGACGTCCAGGATAGTGGAGTTGTCGTTCAATAGTTCATGTTGATACTTTAAGGCGAACGGTTGTATAAATTGCTGTTTGAATTCTTTAATGGAGTTGCGAGTTAAGAAGATTGCATCATCCCAGTCAAGGTGTGTAGAAGTTGATTTCGAGCCAAGCAAGTAGAAGCACAATAAGATTATCGAGCCAAATACCACCACGCTTGGTCGGAAGATGGATCTAGTAGGTTGTGAGTCCCTGGGTGGCATCAAGGGCAATGTATTTGAATGTGGAGGTGTGGTATAGGAAGGTTGACTCGTATGATTCCATATATTGTCAGGAAAAAAAAAAGTCACACTAAAGTGAGTAAAGGAAGTGATAGAGATAATTATGGTGTGTGCGAATGTTTTTTTTTTTTTTGAAATGTTTTTCTTTTTAAGATTAGACGCATATGAGATGATCCTTTGCAACTATCTGCAATTTACTACAGTATTTATATGAAAAGAGACGATAAGACATTTGTTGGCGAGAGATACTGGTTGATTAGTTCAAGAGAATTTCAATCACCATCTCGTGTTGTCTATCTTGTTGGTGTAAAATGTTATCATGACCCCCCTGTTCTCTCGTCACCACTTCTCATTCCTAGGTAACCAGTTGAGTTTGGTCAAAGCTGGGAGAAGGAATTTACAATAATGTCAACTTCCTTATTTCTTCGAAAATCTATTTTAAATACGACTCTTTATTCCTGGAAAACCCTAAATGACCTTTGAGGGTTACCATTGTGGCATCTTTCTCGAAGGTAGTATCTTGAGATAAACAACCACATGAGTCTACTAGTCTGTTTGGTCGTACCCACAGTTTAAGGGTTATTCTTGGAGCAAAGACAATAAGAAGGTGGGAAGTTTGGAAGGGGGATGTGGGAATTAATGGGTTACATGACTCTTTCCTTATGTCACAAAAAGCGTAACCCGAAGGGAAACGAGTGGGCTTTCCCGAAACTTGGAAATTCGGATATGCATCAATGAAAATCTGTTTTGTCAGAAGTTTCCTTTTTATAGATGATGAACCACAGTTGCAATACCGGTTTACCTAGGAACATCGGGAATCTGTCAGATGTCATCTGATTCATACACACATCTTTTATATCATTCTCATAACCTGTAATACCACCCCAGCCAAAAAAAAATCCCACACTACCCCGGATTTTCCTGTTCATTTTTTTTTTACAACCAATTTTTATTTCTAAAATTATATGTATATATTATATTGGTTTCATTACTACCAAAACAGATC
Organism: Candida neerlandica; assembly: GCA_030557875.1. NCBI lineage: Eukaryota > Fungi > Ascomycota > Pichiomycetes > Serinales > Debaryomycetaceae > Candida > Candida neerlandica. The sequence goes on along the minus strand of JANIWD010000091.1, from coordinate 37,232 downwards.
TATTCTATAAATCTCTTACATCACTTATTTAGCAATGGTTTCGAAGAAAGCTTTACCTTGGATGAAGGCAATTTCTTTTTCCAATTTGGTTGGTTGTCTGGAACCATCAGCACCGGCGAAAGTACCAGCACCGTATGCAGAAGCACCGTGGATTTCGTCCAAGTTTGATTGTAAAGCGAAAGCTTTAGCGTAACCCAATGGGACGAAAATGATACCATGATGGACCAAAGTACTCAAAGAGTTGACAACAGTGGTTTCTTGACCACCACCTTGGGTACCAGTAGAAACGAAAACACCAGCGTATTTACCGTGTAAAGCACCTTGGGCCCATAAACCACCAGTGGTGTCCCAGAAAGCTTTGAATTGACCTGGGAAGTTACCGAATCTGGTTGGAATACCAAATAAGAAGGCATCGTATTGGGTCAAGGTTTCAGCAGAAGCAATTGGGTAGTTTGGTCTGGCTGGAGCATGTAATAATTTCAAGACATCATCAGATAAGGTTTCTGGGACTTGGTAGATGTCGGCGTGACCACCGGCAGCTTCGATACCTTTCTTTTCTTCTTCAGCTAATTGAGCGACGTGGTGGTACAAGGAGTAGATAATGATAGCAACTTTTGAAGCCATTGTGTTTGTAAGTTTATATGTAAATTGTATTGATAATACTAATCAATTCAAAATGAAAAAGGGAAAAAAAAAACATTGAGAAGTGGTTGATTTAAAGTGGGAAATGAGATACTTATATATAGACCACATTCCGATGGAGTTTTTGGGGGATATGGTTGACATACAAGAAACAAACAAAGAAACGACCAAAAAAAAGAAAATAAAATTAGTGTAGAAACTGGGGTCACAAAATCGGTCTTCACACGGAGAATCAAAGTCGCCACACCACAAAATATTCTGTAAGAAGTTGTGCTGGATCTAATTGCAAGACCGCCACCGCGCTGGGGGAAACAACAAAAAAATCCCTTCTACAATGAATAATTAGTTAGGTTGCAATTGAGGTCCTCTCCTCTCCGCCATTGATAACCAAAAAAAAAACAAAAGAAAGTTTAATCAGGGGACTGTGGTGGTTGCGGTTGTGGTTGTGGATCTGTTTGACTGTGGATATTGCGGCACGGTTACAAGTAATTGGGATACAAGGTTAAAAATCATCTCATCTCTAATCTGCCCAAGATTGTGTGGGAAAAATATACATAGTGTACGGAAAAGGTGGTTTGTAAGCATGGCCGCAGCTTTTAGTAATTAGGGATGGCACCAGAAAAAAATAACAAATCGAAATCCGGAATAAACTGTACCGACCGGAAATGCACTGCACTTATTAATTGTGTTACATCACCATAAAACAATACGCAAACAAAAAAAAAAAGAATTGGAATTGACTTTTAGTTCTTAGTGTTTAGTTTCTTATTCCCAAAGAAGTGAAATTACAACTAGTTTTGTGTTTAAACTTACACTATGACAGACAGAGAGAGAGAGAAGAACATGCTCGAATCCGGAGGAATAATTGCACGCGTTTCTGCGGACAATAATAAAAAAGTCAAAACCATCATCACCAATATACAGGAATGATCGGCAACAAGCCATTTTAGACTATATAACAACACCTAATCCAACCAGGTGGGCAGAAATTGAATTAATTTGACGAGCAACTTAACCAGCTGGTGGATGTTGTGATGGAACAAAAAAAAGGAAATGAAAAGTATGGCAAGCGGCAAGATAAGTAATACAACACAGCTGAATGTCGATGCATGGCGGTTAAAAATTGTTCATATTACTAAGTGAATTGTAATCATGGTTCGGAATTTAAAGTAATTCCGGAACTTGGGGTGAGAGAGAGAGAGCGAGAGAAGAGAAGGAAGAGTTAGTACACACCCACACATACGTAATAAAGAAAAATGATGCGAAACTTTCCCTCCCAGAAGAAAAAAGAAAACAACCAACAAGGCGAAGAACTATTTGCTTCCACTCCGCCATACGATGTCGTGTCATAAGGGGCAAAATTGGACGAGAATGAAGGGGAAGAATATCCCTTTGGTGTAGTAATGACAAAGTAATTGGGATAGGATAAACGTGACATCCCAGCTGGCTGGCTGAGATATTAATCTTTTCGTTTGTTGTAATTCATTTTAGTAATTTAAGGTATTTCCACTGGCACGAAATAATTGAATTAAATGTAATCTCATCTCCGCTAATAATTGACTTCCAGATCTCCCATTTGTGAAAATTCTAATCTTAAATTATTATTAGAAAAAGAAAAAAATTGTATTACTCCAAATAAAAGTAATAACCATGGAATGTCACTGTAATTCATTTGTAAGCATACAGTTTGCAGCTGCAAGTGGTTTTATTAATTTCCTATGTACGAACAATGGTTATATATTTTTTTTTTAGTTGTTTGTTTGTCAGTTATTACAGTATACTTTTTCTATTTTCTATTTTCTTGTATATCCAGGTGGATTCTATTTTTGTGTCATTGCTTCCACCGCTTCCAAATATATACTTTTCCAATTCCCACCTCTTCCATTTTTTTTCCCAACCCCCGTCTTTAAATTCTTTCCTTTCCTTTCATTCCTTTCTTTTTTTGTTTGGTTCTTGTTCCTTTTACATTATTAGTACATCACCAGTCTTCCATTCACCACAATTATCAAGTCATCATGAAGATTGCCATTATTGAATATTCCACCTACGGCCACATCACTCAATTAGCCAGAGCCGTTCAAAAGGGTACCGCCGAAGCTGGCCACAAGGCTGATTTATTCCAAGTCCCAGAAACTTTATCCCAAGACGTCTTGGACAAATTACATGCCGCTCCAAAACCAACCGACATCCCAGTTGCTACATTGGACACTTTAACTGATTATGATGCTTTCATTTTCGGTATTCCAACCAGATTCGGTACTGCCCCAGCCCAATTCTTTGAATTCTTTGGTGCCACTGGTGGTTTATGGGCCAAAGGTGCTTTACACGGTAAACCAGCTGGTGTTTTCGTTTCTACTGGTACCCAAGGTGGTGGTCAAGAAACCACTGTCAGAAACACTTTGAACATCTTTGCTCATCATGGTATGCCATATATTCCATTCGGTTACGCCAATGCCTTCGAATTACAAGCCAACTTGGACGAAATTCATGGTGGTTCTCCATATGGTGCTGGTACCTTTGCCGGTGCTGATGGTTCTAGACAACCATCCAAATTGGAATTATCCGTTGCTGAAAAACAAGGTGAAGCTTTTGCTAAAGCTGCTGCTAAATTAGTTGGTAAGAAATCATCTTCATCTTCCGCATCTAAACCAGCTGCTGCTGCTTCCGGTAGTGGTGCCGCTGCCGCTGCCGCTACTTCTAAACCAGCTGCCACTTCTGCTTCCAAACCAGCTGAAAAGAAAGAAGCCGCTGCTGCTGCTCCAAGAGCCCAACAATCCACCAAAGCTCCAGAATCATCTGACAAGAGTTCTTGTTCCAAATGTATTATAATGTAAGAATCTAGACAAGAAAGAAATCCTTTAAAACAAGATAAATATATAAACAAATTAATATTCGAGATAAAAGTTCCTAAAACAAATAAAAAAAAAAAAGAAGAGAATGAAATCACTACAAACAAACTACAAGTGACAAATTAGTTCTTATTTAGATGTATATTCTTTCAGACATAGATTTTTTTTTAATATATTAATAGAAAAAGTAAAAAAAAAAACACGGAAAAAGGATAAGTTGATAGTTAGTAAAGTTGTTATTTTGCAACAATTGGTTAATGAAGTTATACATACGGGAAAAAGGGGGAGGGTGGAGACACCCAAATCCAATCTATCTTAAATCCCACTTTCATATGATTTCAATATCCTATATTAATGCCATGTCAATCCTTTACACCCAAGAACGATCAATCTCCAATTTCCACATCCCTCGGACGCTCCCGATTGTCTTCAATCCAGAACTAATTTATGAATAGAAATCGCCAATCACTCCACCTTGTAACTAGTTGGGAAATTCTGTATCTGGAAATCTAACATGCCCTATACGAACATTGAAACTTGCATCAATTTAGCTAGCCCATAGCACCAGAATAGAAAAAAACAACATGACAAGGAACTCTACCGAAAAGAACGAAACTAGACTAAGCTAATATCACATCCAATCAGTGAGCAATTTTATTCCCTCGCAATTCTAAACCACTTTTGGAATTACCCCAACTCATTCTAATACAAAAACTTGCTGAAACAATGACCAGAAGATCAACTAGTTGGAAAAGACCCTATTTTTCTGAACAAACATCCTAATTCGGACATGTTAATCATGAAATCATAATCACACCCGCATTGCAAAGATAGAACTTAAAGCTTCCTTTCATCAGACCCCGAGGTTTCTCAATGCAGGTCAAGAAATTTGGTGCAATGAAGAACTAGCCTGTTTAGCGCTATGCCATTCCCTTAGGTTTGATATCAAAAAAATGACCAAACCTCTTATCTGACTCTCATTAAAAGAGACAAGAAAGGAAAATTCCCACAAAAGCATCACTTGATCCTTGGATCGGACATCCCACACGGACACCCCAAGAACCGAAATGAAAACAATTGAAGAATTAATTCCTTAGTTCAACCACCGTATACAACGTCCGTCAACCCTAAGAGAGTGACACCAGACGTTAATAAACATTCTTCGACATTTCTTCAAAAACCTGTTATTTGTTTGATAATTATTTTAGTTTTAAAATTTCCCTTCAAAAACAAAAAAGAATAAACCCAATAAACAAAAAAAAAAGTATGGGAAATTTTGTCAAACAAACCCCGGCTAAAGATTATCCACTTTATAAGAAAAAAAAACTGCTTCTGTCTATGCAAGCTAGATTCGTATTGACTTGGATTTGATGGGCTAGTCTGCCGGAATGACACAATGATTGCATTTGATGAACCGGAAAACAACAAACGCGTTTCCTCTTTTGTAAAACAATCATAAACATTCTTCGATCTATCCCAACCATATTGGCGAAAGCCATACGATCAACTCAAAATATAAAAAAATTATGTCGAAACCGTATACGCTTCCACGAACCATAGCACATAAAGAAGATCAGTTCATTTTCAAACCAGGAAAAGTTCGACTCAATGTTAAAACATTGACCATATATTAGTGTACGGATGTCAGTATCATTTGGTGTACAAGTGATTGATCTCAATGTCAGGAAACGCCACCTAAGCAAATACAGGATTCAAATGATTCATCATGTCATGAAGGATGGGGTGCAGGTACTAACTGTTGTTCATTATATTCAGGACGCGTCATTTGAGGAGTAGGAATAAGAAGAAATCAATCTTGCAACTGTGATGCACTCTTGGGGAATGGATAACGGGATAGGATAAACATATCTCTGAACTAGTAGAAAATAAGCATATCTTAATGATAAATCACCAAGATACCGATTGAATGAATGAATGCCTGAAGACAAAAGGAAGAAAAAGAATTGACGAAAAAAAAAAGGCTCAGGATTTTTTTTTATCTGTTTCTGTTGCTTGATCGAGAGTGAATAAGTGACATAACGACATTTTACTGTGCAAAATCCATGTCGTCGTAGCACTAATTCATTGAACAGATATTAAACCAAGTAGTACGTGAGGGGGGGAGGGTTCTTAACTGTATAAGAGTTTACTGTCAGTTGCGAAACTGACCTTCAAAATCAATCGGTCAAGGGGACGATTTGTTGATTCTCACTAATGGGATACAAGAAGGTTGGCGTCCATAGTAGTGGTAAGAAACAATTTAACGTAGACAGTATATTCTGTAACGAGAAGTATATATATATCTCTAAATACTAGGTAGTCATTTCCTACTTGTAACTCCTAAGTTTGTGGTATGTGGATCCATTCGTATCTACTAACTCATATTCTCTTGTTGCAACAAATTAACAGAAAAACCATTTGATGAGAAATTTCAATGTATTATTTTTTTTTTGTTTACTCATTCATGTTCTACGTGATTTTACAACCAATTCAAAAGTATTTCTAGACAACCAATTTTCTTTTTATATGTATATATTTTTACAACCATTCCAAACTATTCATTAACAATGAGTTCATCTTCAAGACGACCGAAATTACAAGCTAAAAGGAAACCTAGCATTGATAATAGCAGCTTACCAAACACCAACAGTCAGCGAGATTCCATGACATCAACAACGCGTCTGACTTATATCCCACCACCCCCAAGGCTACGTAGTTATACTGATCCTACATTACAATCGTTGTATAACAATAGTAATAATAATTATGATGATGATGATAATGATAGTGGTTCAACTCGAGTGATCCAAAGTGCTCCATATGACAGATATGATAATGATCATGACAATGATGAGCAATTGTCATTTATTGAAGATAGCGAAGATGAAATTCCAATACTTTTAAGTTCAACATCTACAAGTTTACCTAAATTAAGTTCAATGATGTTTAATAATAATAATAATAATGATGGGAATTTTGAAACTTCTATGGATACAAGTCAAATGAATCTAAATTTATATCATTGTAATGAATCTTCACAATTAAATAATGATAATTTTAATGTTCAAGATTTTGCCATGCCAAGTGAATTAGCAGATATTCATGATTTTTATAATTCACAAAATATAAATGTTGATGATTCTGATATTATATTAGTTGAGAGCCAAACAGATAAAATCAAAGATGATCAAATACAAAAGCATGAACAGGAACAACTACAGAAGCATGAACAGGAACAACTACAGAACCAAGATCTAACACTGGAAGATACTTCACCAAAGCAAGAACAAGAACCAGAACCAGAACAAGAAGGATATAATGAAGAATTTGAAAGTAATATTACTTTACAAGATGAAAAAAGTGAATCAATTGATAAATCTCATATGCTACTAACGATTGAAAATATATCCCAATTAGAACAAGTTACTGATGTACCAAATGAAGAAGAAATATTAGAATGTTCAACGCAATGTGATGATGATGAACAAGAGGAATTTCACGTTTTAAAGTCAAAGGAGAATGTTGGTCTGGTGATGGATTGCTCAAGAGAATCTATTCTATCATCCCCTGTAAAGAAAAGGAAGGAAACAAAAAGAGTGGAGTCGTATCCTGGCGAAGTTGAAATTATTGAAGTGGAAGATGAAGATGAAAAGGAAATGGAAATGGAAGTGGAACCACTGGTTTCGCTAGATCCCAAAATTGAACCAGTTGAAGTTAAACAAAAACTACTAGAAGATGAGAATATCAAACCAATTGAATCTGAGACGATTGAAAACGAGGAAACAAATGAAGAGGGTAAGAATGACGAGGTAGAGGTGGGAGAAAATAAACTTGATAAAGTTGGGGCCAAAAATCAGAAGACGAAGAAGACAAAGAAGAAGAAGAACAACAACAATGATGAAAATGTTATAGATGAAATGAAATCTTTAGAATCATCAAATGAAGATCAAAGATCATCATCATCATCATCATCATCAAAGAAAGAGAATAAACAACTAATAAAGACTCCTCAACTAACTACATCAATATCAATGGGTCCACCATCAAAATCTCCGACAAAGAAACTACAATCAACAAATACAGCAGATAATTCAAAGAGCAACAACAACAATCAAGAGAATCAACATGTTTCGATAAAACAAAATCGAATTATAAAAAGAAAACGAATTGGTTCTAAACCATTATCGGAAATTTGTCAACAATCAAATTCAACATTAAGAGCAAGAGTTGGATTATCCAAAAGAGTACGAATTGATTCATTACATGGTAATCTTAAAAAGAAGAAAACTGAATAATGGATTCACACACACACACACACATCTTTGTCATGTTGCTAATAAGAAAGTATTCAAAGAGTTAATTTTTAAGTAGATCATAATGAGTATGTATATATATATATATCCATTTTTGATCATCGTTGTATCATCAAATACATAATGAATTCAAGATATTATCTTATCATTACCATTCAAAAATAAGTAACAAAATAAACCAAAAATAGATAGGAAGGGGTAATATGTTTGGTAAATCAAATAATAATAATAATATTATTATTATTATTATTATTAATAATGTACGAAAGCTCGTAGAGTTAAAATAAATTCCATTGAATGAATGAATTCACCATTCGAAATCATAACTGAACATTAGCACTTCGTAAAAATTAATTTACCGGGCTAGAGAGTACGTCCATGCTAGGGTATCTATAGATTAATACCGGCATGACCGCTCATTGCAAATTTCCCGGAATGAATATATTGAAGAAGAAAAAGAAGAAAAAAAAGAAGAAGAATAAGAATAAGAAATTTTTTTTTTTCTGTTTCTTTCTATTGAGATCTAAGATTGTAGAGTTTCATGATGGTGCGGATCATGATGTTAATGATAATGATCGTGGTGGTGTTTTTTTTGGTTATCGCACTACAGTTAATTAATTATTGATGCAAAAATAGGAACAAAAAAGGAAAAGACCAAAGTAAAATTTAAAATATGTCACTTTTTAAAAAGAAATAGAATGAGAAATTGTACTAATGAAGAAGAAGAAGAAGAAGAATAATAATAATAATATGCCATGCTATGGTGGTAAAAGGTTACAGTGTTTTAGGTGGCTCAAATATGATGAAATATGGTGAATTTAGTGGCTTAAACTAGATGCTTATTAGATTAATAAAAGATTATAAATTACATACATACAAGCAAGTATTCAATCATTCATGTAACCCATAAATAATTGCCGAAGATAGTGGTTATGAAATAATAATAAGAATAAGAAGAAGATTATGAATTTGGTATTGTTTACGGTTTCGGGAACAAACAAACAAAATAAAAAAAGACACACACGCTCACACAATGAATTGGAATAGTTACTATAAACTAAATCAACAAGGCTACAAATATGAACTTTAGAAAGTAAACTTTAAGGATAGAATAAGATGTGATAGGCAATAATAATAACAAAGTTAACTGAAGCCTCCCTGTGACCCTCCCCATCCCACCTCCCCCCCACTCATCTAAGAGAGAAAGAAAAAAAGAAAAATTGTGGTTTGTCGGCTCTTTAGAAGAAGAAACGATATTATAAAATGGGAGTTAACTTTCGAAACAACCTCCTCTCTCTTCCTCACGCTGTTGCCCCTCTATATGTACAATCAAGCAGTTTCGAGACATGAAGTGGAGAGAAAAAATACTTAAAATAGATTTATACTTACATATTTACATATTTACTTACATACATGCATATATGTATATGGAATTAAGGGATGTATATTTTTTTTTGCTTTAAAATAGTATGATCATTATTATTAGTGGATGTGACGGGCATAACTCCACCCAGCTTAATTTTTGCCCCCCTCCCTCCTTCTTCAATAATAGAACTTTATCGATGGTCATGGATATGTCATAGATGGATAGGAAGAAGAAGGTAGGAAGTAGGGAGGGGGCTGGTGGTATATTTTATTTATGTATCGTCTCGAATGGGGAATAAAAAGCGTATGTTAATTAGTGAGAGTACCCAGAGAGAGTGTGTCAGAGAGAGAGGGCGAGAGAGAGAGAGAGAGTATTATGACGTCATAACATAGTTGTGGTGGAGAAGAAACAAGAAAATGAAAAATACAAAAGTAAAAGCGAGAAAAGCGAGAAAAGCGAGAAAAACGAACTTTTTTGTTCCGTTTCCCTCGTTAGTACCTGAATTATTTTCCACGGAAACACACACGCACATATTAGACATACATAAATATATACACACACGTAGACACACACACCACCACCACCAGTAATTGCTACCATTAACTACGGCCATTCTCTTTATTTAACTTGTCACACCGTGCCATCTATATTTGAATGCATTTTTAAAAATGATTTTAAAGATACTTCTACAATTATGTGGTATAAAACTATTATTTGACTGAAAACACACCTAAAACAATAATAGGCTTTTTGTACATTCGTTCCTTTAATTTTTTTTTTTTTTTTTATATATTTATTTATATTTTTTATTATTTGCTCTTATGTTATATGTCACTTTTTAATACTAAAACTTACACATTGAGGAGCTTTTTTCTTATCTTTAGATTTTGAAGAACAACGTTTTAGATATTCTTGTTTTTCATCAAATTGTGAAAAAGCAGCCGAATTTTTTGAAGCTGAAGAACTTGAAGATCTTCGCGATGAATCTTTCTTTTTACCATCAAATAATCCCATTGTATATAATCAAACAGTAAAAAAAAATATAGTAACAAATCAGTAATAATATAATAATAATAATAATAAAAAATAATAGTAGTACTAGTAATAGTCGTAGTAATAGTAGTAGTAATAATTATAGGAAATGAAAGTAGGAAAAAAAAAGCAAAATAAGTAAATAGCCCGGTTAAAAAATAGTAAAATAAAGTTATGAAGTAAAGATTGATAAACACTGAAAAGTAGTTGTCGTTGTTGTTTTAGTAGTAGTAGTTATAATGATATAATGTTATTAACTGAAAGGATAGTTTAATAACACATTATAATGATTTAATATAATACAAGACGAGGAGGAAGGAGTAAAACAAGTAAATAAAATAATAACAATAAATATTAGGAGGGGGTCGTTAAATAATTAGTGAACTAAGTTAATTTAGTTTGGATTTGATTAAAGGAATGGACTGAGTAGGAAGTTTTTGTAGTTGTGACGTATTTAATTGAAATAAATATCAAATTCAATTAATAGTGGTGTGAAAAAAAAAACTGAAATATTTTTAGATAGTGAAGGTGAAATATATTTGTATATATCAGTTGTAATTATTAGGACACAAGAAACAAACAGGAAACAAAACAACAATATAAGTAAATATGTGTATAAAATGTTAACTGTTAAATGTGTAGTTGGTAGTTGGTAGGGGGAATGGGGTTAATGCACTTGCTAATTGGGGGAGGGAAAGCAATCAAAAAGGGAACCGGTTGTAGAAACTAGTAAGATGGTAGTAACTAGTAGTTGGTAGTAGATGAATAGTAGATAGTTGGGTTAGGTTAGGTTGGAATGGGTTGGTTAGGTAGTTGAAAAAAGTGGGAAAGGGAAAGGAGTGAATAAAATTGAAAAATTTGGATGGGAAATGATTTATGTTTAAATATAAAGGTAAAGTAAAGTAATGTAATGTAAATGTAAGGTAAAAAAAAAATTGGAAAATTGGAAAATGTACTTTTTTTACTTTTACTTTTTACTTTACTTTGCTTTGCTTTGTGAGTTTTGTATGTATGTAAGTACAGTGAGAGAGAGAGAGAGCTAAGTTAGTTAGTAAGAAAAAATTTTCTCTCTGTCTGTCTCTCTTTGTTTTTTGTTCTTTGTTTGTGTAAAAGAAACAAATGAATATAAATTCCCTATTATATTATCAATAACAAAAATGGGTAAATGAATTGAAATGAATTGAAAAGAACTGATTGAATTGATTGAATTGAATTTGTTGTAATAGTTAGTTGGGTGTTCCTTAAACAGGAAATGAATTAAAACTAAGTGAAAAAAAAACAACAAAATAAAAGTTAAGAGAAAGAGAACCAGAATAAGAGATATTTGAAAGACTTTATAGTTTTTTCTTTATATTATAGATATCTTTATTGGCTTATACAAGAAGAAGATCTTACTCTTTTACTCTTTCGTCATACTTACATATATATGGTATGGTATGGTATTCATATATGCTTATATGCTCTGTGGTTTAATTTGAAACAGTGTAACTTGTAACTTGTAACTTGTAACTTGTAAAATTCTATTCTGATTGTCCTGCTGCGTTCTTTTTTTTTTTCTATTTGAGGTGGTGGTGGTTGTCTTGTTTTGTTTTGTTATTGTTGTTTTTTGTTGTTCGTGTATTCCTGTATGGTGGAGAATGGTACCAAAAACTGGTGGCAGCGGGAAAGAAAAAAGTGGTGCTATTGGTGGGGGGAGCAACGACACAGATGGTGGTAGTGTACAACCAATTCTGCGGTGTTATGTCGGGTGATTTCCTTTTACTTTCTTAACTATGAGGGATTTTTAATGTCGCAGAACGGCAAAATAAAAAAAAAAAAAAAGATTAAAAAAATATGTAAGAATAAATTTTTTCTCTTATTCGTGTACTAACCAATTATGACGACATTTTTCCTTCTTTTTTTATTTTCGTATTAAAATTGTAAACTAAAACATACATCCACACACCCACCCACACATTTCCACATACCCACACACATACCTAGACAGCAAAACAATACAATTCCAATCCCAATCACAATCGACACACACATTTACACATTTGCACACTTGTAATAGAACTAAAAAGAAAGAATAACAGTTAGTTTAGTTTGTAAAATAACAAATAAAAAATAAAAAAAAAATTCAGTTACCTTAACAATGATAATTTCATCACGTAACTTAAATAGTAGTAAAACAAAAAAATAAAACTTTTCTAAAACCCTAAACTCATCTTCATCGTCATAAACATCTCTCTCCCCCTCCCCCTTCTGCCCCCAAATAACACAAAATATATATATCTCTTATTAGTCCCTCTATGACTCGATTTCTCTTTGACTCGATCTCTCTTCACATCTAAATTAAACCAAGCATTGTGTATGGGCATTAGCATAAGCGTGGGTTTTCGTTTTGTATTCCTTTTTTCCCTCCTATTTTTTTTTAATGTATTGATTTAATGCCTTTACCGGAGGCGATTAAATAAGCGGGCTTTTTTTTTCTTTTTTATTTTATTTTATTAATATATTCCTTACACAATGAAAGAGGGAGGAAGGGACAAGAAGCAGGGGGTGGAGAAATAGAATTAGAAATAGAAAGAGAAAGAGAAAGAAAAGGAGACTTCGGTTATCTGTATCTTCTGCTATCATTAAAACTATATTATCCCTATAGTATTATTTTATTGCTCTGTTGGTGGGAAAGTGAAGTTAGCGAAGGATGTCGTGGGTAGGGGAAATAATTGATTTGGTGGCAATCAGCTTCCGACGTCATATATACAATATAACCAACCATCTAACCAATCACACATTACTAGTATCCTGTCTCCGTTGTCCTGTCCCCTATCTCCTGTCTCCTCTTTCACCCCACGTCAGTTGTTAGCAATAACGTCATCAGTATTAACCCACGCAAATATTGCATTAAAACACGCACGCGTCAATGATATAAGATTTTTTTTAACTTTTCCCTGATCGTCGTTGTTGTCGTTAATGTTCTACTTGTCCTTGTGCTTGTAACTTGTACTTCGTCTCTTCTGTAAATTTAATTTAATTTACTATACACATTCTGAAACATACAAAAATGAAGTAAAAAATGATTCCCTACAGAAAAGAAAAAAAAGAAAGCCCAAAAAAAATGACTTTGCGTTGTAAGCAAGACAACCAACCTGTTTCTAATTGCAGCAATATCAATATCAATATGGAACTGGTAGCTGTTACCAATTTCGAAAACGCAATAGGATTGTCGGATTTTCCCAAAAATGCTTTGAAAATGAGGTGATATTACTGCAATGAGGTTATACGTGTAGTGTGTGTATAAAAAAAAAAGTACATTTTGCTATTTTTCTGTTTTCAGTAAAATAACCTCGTAAGAAAAAAAAAAATAATAAATAATAAAACCCAAAGAAAAAAAAATATTTTTTCTTCATTGTCGTACCCCTGAAAAAAGAGAACTGTGTTTGTGTAACTTCAAAGCATTCATAAACTATATGTCGCATCACCATTTACAACACATAGCGACATTCTTCCATTTGATAAATGGGTCTTTCTATACTGTATTTAAGTTACTTACTGGTGATACCTATTAGGAATAAACTAAAAACATTTAAATATAGAAATAGAAATATAAACATATATGTTAATTGACACCCTAAAAAATACTATTTTTATCTCGCTATATTTGTTCCTGCTTTTTCTGTCTTTCTCTGCCCTTTGCCCTTTGTTCAACTGTTAAAACGTTGCTCTCACACGCGACATTTCCTCAAACAAAAAATATTCAATTTCCATGACGTCATTTTTAGTTCATTTCCATAATTTGAAGACTAAAAAATATTCCTAAATTTAGAGATTTGTGATAACCTCGAGATGAAGGAATATTGACAACTCATTTCTAAAAAACCTTACCCTCTATTACAATACCACCAATATCACATAATCATAACCATTCTCAAAACAGCATTCATCACTCCACCATTCCATTTTTTTGTATGTACTTTTAATAAATATATCCAAGAAATATACGTTTTCTTTTCTTACAGAAACTTCTCTTTAATATTTATGAAACGTTTGGTTGATTTTTGAGTTTTGATTTTCTGGATATATACCAGGATCATCAATATCCGTAATAATTATTATTAAATCAAGTCAAGTCAAATCAAATAGCCGAGTTTTTAAACAATGGAACATCATTTGCATAATTTGCATTTTGCGTTTGCATAACGTGTAAAAATAAAAAATAAAAAAACGAAGAAGAAGCAAAGCTCATATCAATATTTCATATATCCCAATATATGAATTCATTTTATTCGGTCCTTCTTAATTTATATGTCTTATTCTTTTACTCACTTCTGGAACCATTTAAACGATATGCAGTTCATTTGATACTAGAAAATATATACATGTTGTTGCTGTTAATAATAAGAAATAGTATTCTAACAATAATGGTGAGACTGGGGTTAAATATTAGAATGTATCTCCCATAACTCCCATAGTCTTTTTTTACAGTTTGCTATTTAAGGTTATAAACCATCTGCTGGTTATAATCTAACAAATAAATAACGGAACAACATAAAGAAAAGATCAGCAACAAAGTAACTGAAAATCCTTGTAAGAAAATAACCCAGGAAAATCAATCAAACAAACCCCCCCCCCAACAAACAAATCTACTCACCGACCCACAATCTAGTGTAAAATTGCAAAATTTAATTATTTAATTATTTATTTGGGGTGGGGGAAGGCTACAATGAATAACATATCTACAAAAATTGGAATGTTGTAGAACAATCAAAACAAATACTGTTGTATGGTTTCTATAGGATTCTATTTTATTCGATTCATGTTTCATATCTTCTGTTTCTTTCTCTTTCTCTCCCCACACTCAAATTATCAAGACTAATGTCGTCATAATAAGAACTTGTCGAATATAAATCTAAAACACGAACAAATGATTAACAATCGAGAATTTGAATATGCTATTATTGTTCTTGGACTGCAATGTGTGTACCTGAATATGTAATATTTAACAAGAACGTACAAACAAAAAAATAAAAAAGGAATTGTTAAGTGCATAAGAACGTTTTGTATATTATATTGTATTATATATTCGGTTACATCATGATATTGCTGATCAATCGTGAAAAAATAAAAAAAGCACAAGGATTTACAATCCTCAAAATGAACAACATAAACCGCATATATTCGACATTTAGACGAACAAAATATTACTACGTTATATTTCTTGTATATAAACTTGTAACAAAAAAAGAAAATACAATTAAGTTCCCCTATTTCTATTTCCATTTCTATTTCGGTATAAATAAAATGAAACAAAATACAACATACCACCTCTTTAGAATTGTAATTAATCAAAGACGCGTGTTCATAGTGAACTATAAGAACCTCTTCCTATTATTTTTTTCTTTAGATACACTCTTTTTACATTTGTTTCATATTAGTGGCGACACAATTATTCGGTTAGTTTTATTAGTGTGACTTACTCTAGTGCGCCCAAAAACTTCTGTCCAAATTAGTACGAATAAAAACTTAAAACACTGTATATACATTCTTAGTCAATCTATGAAGAACTATTTTTCTTTCTTTCAAATCTATGTCAGTGTCACATGACTTTTGATCACACCAATATATTCTCAAATTCATCCATATTTTCCAATTCATCTTGTTGATTAACCCTCTTTAATACCTCTTTTTTTGACGTCTCTTGTAAATAACCATCAATTAATAATTCATCCAATATATAATAAGCCTTATTGAAACCAAAGATTATATCCAATTCACAAACATTTCCATATGATTTATCCATATGTTCAACAAATCTATGAATGGTTTCTAAAGCAATCAATTCATTATCCTTTGATTCAATACCAACGATAAAAAATAAACTGGCATATCTTCTATATATAATTTTTAAATCTTTATATTCCAATACATTACACATTTTAGCTCGACGACTTAAAATAATTGTGCTTAGTTCTCGGATGATCTTGGATTTCTCTTTTTGTGAAATGGTTTCATACCATTTGGATAATCTGGTTTTTCCTTGTCTTGATATAAGAAATAAAAATTTAATCGACATGGTTTGTAATATATATGTGTGTTTGGATAGATGTAACTATTGGTGGTTGTGATTGTGTTTGATTGTTGATAGTTGTTTTTTTTTTAAGTGTGTGTTCGTTTTTTTTTTCTCTCTCTCTCATTGTGCGTTGTACTGTTTTTTTATGTATCGTATATTCTAGTTTTGTTAGTACATTCGTTGTTCGTGTGACAACCAAAAGTCGTGCAACAAAGTTCCTTATACTATTAACCATTTATATTCTTCAAGAATCACTTGTAAGGAGAGGGGGGAGATACTTATCTAAAAGGAACCGATATCATTCGGTTATACAACCTATACTGGATTATAAAATAAATAAGAAAAAAATCAGGGGGATGGGGGGGGGTCTCACTTGCAATCTCAAGTTATAGCATACTTAGATCTGGCTCTTAATTTTGGACCATTCAAATAAAACAAAATTGGAATTGCAATCATAACCAAAGTAATGAATCCCAATACTGAACTACCCCAACCAACAGGGAAATTTGGGGTTGCCAAATTATTAAATAATGGAGCCCCAAACAATGGGAAAACAGAAGCAATAATTGATCTAAATAAATCATTAGATGCAAATACCGATGCAATATAAATTGGTTTAAATGATGCCCCCATATAATTAAATAAAGTTTGAAAAATAATAAATCCCCCTCCTGCTGCAGTTGCAGCTCCAATTGTTGCAGCAATCCAAGGGACATTTCTTGCCCCTGCCCAACCAAAAATAAATAACCCCCCAGTTAATAAACAACCTCCAGCAATTGCCAATGGGATAAATACTTCGGGAAAAACTTCTTCCCCTCGTAAAACTCTATCGGTAAATAAACGTTTAATTATGGGTAAATAGATCCCACAACTAATACAAACACCAACTAATACGGAAAAAAATGAACATCCAAGTTCAACCAATGTAAATCCTTTAACATCAACATAAAAAATTGGGAAAACTTCAAAGAAAATATAAAGAATACTATAAACCAATGCCACATAAATATTAATTAATATAACAACTGGTTCAGTAAATGTAATCTCAAATGGTCTCCATAAAATATCAATTGCCATTTCATGAGTTGTCATATTCCGATTCTCAATTTCCCCTTCACTAACAATTTTTTCATTCCCTGTTCGAGCCCTTAATCGTTGTGCTTTACGACGTAATAACGTCTTACTAAATGTTTCCGGAAGGGAAAATGATAATACCGCCAATGAAAATCCACTTAAAATACACATGAACCAAAACGTCCATCTCCAACCTCCTTTAACTGTCAAGATTGATCCAAAAAATGGTCCTAATGATGGTCCACAAACAGCTCCTAAACTCCAAACACTAATTGCAAGGGGTCCATTATAAAAATGAACCACATCGGCAACACTTGCCGCACCAGTTGCCAAACATGGACTAGCAAATATCCCTCCTAAAAATCGAACAATACATAACCCAGCAATGTTCTTAACCAATGCCGTTGGAACTTGTAAAATAACAAAAATTGTTAATGTAACGATATAAATTGATGTACGTCCAAATATGGCATTTTCTGACATGGGACTAAAAATCATAGGTCCAATTCCATATCCAATAACAAATAAAGTTAATGGTAATGTGGCAACCACTCGACCAACATTTAAATCAGCTCGTAATTGTTCAATACCAGGGGTATAAACAGCTGAACCCATATAAACAGATGTTGTTAAGAAGGAAATTTGAAGAATAAAAAATGTTTTTTGAGCTAAGGACCAATTCAATGGGTTTTCTTGATCATCATCACCATCCCAATCAACAATTATTAATCCATTATTATCATTATCATTATCATTTTCTGTTAAAGTATCATTAGAAGCATTGGAAGTGGTTTTATTATTTTCTTCATCACCTTCACCTTCACCTTCACCTTCATCACATTCATTGTGTTTGTCTTTATCTTCATATTCTTGATCTTGTTCTTTAAGAGGTTTTTGTTTAAATCCAGGAAGATATTTATCTGGGATAACATAATTTGGATCTTCTTCAATATGAGAAAAATATTTATGACCCGATAAATGGTAAATTGTCCTACCCACAAAACTATCTCTGAAAACCCTATAATGCATGTTTGGTTAATACATTCAAATTAAAAAAAAAGAAAAGAAAAGAAGAAGAATAAAAAAAATCCAAAAAATAGGAAATTTGGGAATTAGAATGGCTTGTATTTATATTTATATTTATATTTAGTTATCTTAATTGTGGTAAACTAATTGATATCATAGTCAAGACCCAAATGATTATCCTTTTGGATCCACACAAACATATCCCCATTCATTCCAATTTTTCTTTTTGTAAGGAAATTTTTAATGAAGAGTAATTCCTATTCCCGAAATTAATATCAAACAAACAATGGTAGGTATCTACATATTTTTTTTTATTTTTGGGGAAATATGTCAAAATCGTTTGTAAAGGGATAGAAAAAATCATTGTCATACGGGTTTGACGGTATAATATATTAAATATTACCGATGGTGATGACAGATAATCATCAATTGATTGAGAGGACGATTAGACTTTGCATTAGTATTAATATTAGTATTCTGATAAGTATAGTGATAGAACGCAATCGAACAATACAAAAATAACTACCATTGCTTTGGACATCCCGGAGAACCCTCATTGTTATTTTGCAACAGTAGCAGCAGCAACAACAGCACCAGAAATTTGGTACTATGTACACTACCATGCAAAAAAATATTGTTGCGGGTGTTATATTTAGTTTAGAGAGGATGTTTCTCCCCAGATAGGATATGGAACTAAACCTGTGGATATTTGAAGCTCTGTATTAGTGTAGGTGGCTTTGATTTGATTTGAACACTATCGATACTAGGATAAGAAAAAAATGAAATATATAATAGTTTTCAGGGCTGCAAACAAATTTACTGTGGACCATTCAGAAGGGGTCAAGTGAATTGGTGGGTGCACGAAATAGTGGCTTACAATATGGAATTAATTTTCTATAATATATACATACACATAGATATATATACGTTTTTAATTCATTATCCGATTGTATATGTACATATATATTACAGTCAAATTAGTTATATTTTACTAACTTGATTGATGTATCATAGAATAATATATCTCGGATTTATACCATTATTATCCAAAGCAAAGCCAATTTCACAGAAGTTAAAAAAATTTTAGTAATAGAATATTAATTAATCTAGTTTATTTTTATCAACATTTTCCAGATAGTGTCAAATTTTTTAATGCTTTCTTTGATTAAAACTATATCATCTGGATATTACTACTTTGGAATTATATATAGATATGTAATATTACATGACGGATTCACTTAGCTACCGGTAATAATAAAACAGATAGAAGGATTGATGGACCAATGGACCATAGTCGCAACGGGGAGGGCTACAATATAGGTATTGTATTTTACTATTATTAGTTATACGTATTCTCATAGAAGCAGAAGGAAAGATCCATAGAATTAGTTTCATTGTTTTCTCTCTCTCTATCATTGTATTGAATTGCATTGTCTTCTGCACTTCTAAACACCTACAATTCACAATTCTTTTTTTTTGTAATTGTTTCTATTTTGCAACTGTGTACTAAAACAAATTGGTAGTGATCTCTTTTGATTTATTATGGGAGAAAAATCAAAAACTAAATACTTCGTTACTCTCTCTCATTTGGTGTTATAGATTGATATATCAATAGATAGATAGATAGATAATTATAATTGCATTTATAGTTATAATTATGGTTATGTCTATTGTTGGAAATTCGTTTAAGTTCGAGTACAGGGTTTGAATACAAAGAAGAACAATTACAAAAGATTGATTGAAAAAAAAAAAAAATGAAAAATTTCTTAGCAGTGGTATGTGTCACGTGAGTATATCGGAACGCACACTGGAAACAATATATATGATATCAATAATGAGAAATCTTAAAGGCAGGTAGAGTAGTATTATACACACAACTTCTAATTACTGATCTAGCTGTTCCAAAAGAATGATAGGAGGGAAACATACCCGTGGTCCGATAATAATAGTATGCGCCGCAATGCATGAAGCTGCACCCACGAAAATTTTTCTTTTCTCTTTTTACTAAATCCTGCATATACCAAAACAAACACAGTACGAAGAATTATGAACACAAATAAACAACTTTAAATTTTGTCAACCGATCTTTCATCCACTTTCACGCCTTTCCTTTTACCATACAACAAAAAGGGGAAATATATATATATATATATATATATCCCTTCCACTATCATCTAGACATACTATTGGGTTATCACATGTTCAGCAGACTCATATACAAACTACGATTGTTTCGTCGTAGAAACAAATACACTTTTCTCAATGCAATTGTATTGCTGATAATTATCCTTTATTTATTATTTGCTTATTTAGATTCATCTTCAGGATCATCAAGTATACAAGACGAGTCTAGTACTCCTGTAATTAATGAAAAGGGTACCTATCAACATTCATTCTTTGATAATGTCCTATCATTTTTCACAAATACAAAAACAAAACCTTTCCAACATCAATCTCAACAGCAAGGAGATGATAATAATGATGGTGATTCAGACCAAAAGGTTAGTGATGATTATGATCAAGAAAATATCTTGAAAAATGGCAACATACCGGACTCAGATTCAAATACAAATGAGAAATCATCATCCTCCAAAGGTGGAGCTTCCAAAGATGATAATGATAATGATAATGACAATACCAACGCCAATGACAGAATACAACTAATAAAAGAAAATTATGAATTACTTAAATCCCAAGAAGACAAATACAATAGATTACATCCATATGAACAAGCAAGATTGGATTCAGGATATGAGTTTTTCGATAACATTTTCAAAATTTTCCATTTAGGTAATCCAAAAACTGCACAATTGAATTCTTATTCATCAAATAATCGAATTTATCATGCTAGATATGATACCACAACTGAAGATGAAACAATATTTAGTGAGAAATATTTATCTCAGTTTTTACAATTAAATGGGGCTCAATTACAAGCAATGAAAAAATCCCATCAATATGTTGTTAATAATTTACCTGAATCAGCTCCTGATAAATTATACAAAAAAGATGGTATTGTGTTTGTAGCTGGTGGTTCATTTAATTGGTTGACATTATTATCTATTAGAAGTTTAAGGGCTGTGGGATGTCATTTGCCAATTGAAGTGTTTATTCCCAAAATTGAAGAATATGAGGAAGATTTTTGTGGAAGATTGTTACCTGAACTAGATGCAAGATGTATTTATATGAAACATCGATTATTTGATCCCAACAATAAAAATGATAATGAAGATAAATTTGCTCGTAAATTTGAATTTAAAGGTTATCAATATAAAGCAATGGCTATTTTACTTTCAAGTTTTGAGAATGTATTATTATTGGATAGTGATAATATTCCTGCTCATGATCCAGCAAGTTTATTTGAACAAGATCCATTTAAATCATATGGATTAGTGGTTTGGCCCGATTATTGGAAACGTGCCACGTCTCCTTATTATTATGATATTGCCGGAATTAAAATCAGTGAAAAAAATTTAGGTAGTATTTATGATGAAGTTAAAGGTTCATATTCAATTAAAGCATCTAAAACTCCGCTTGAATTAAATGAAATTCCTTTACATCAAAGATTAGGCAGCATACCTGATCCAACAAGTGAATCTGGACAATTATTGATTTCCAAAAAAACACATCTTAAACCATTGTTGTTAGCATTATATTATAACTTGTATGGACCTAGTCATTACTATCCGTTATTTTCCCAAGGTTCGGATGGTGAAGGAGATAAAGAAACATTTTTGGCAGCAACAGTTACATTGGGTAAGAAATATTATCAAGTTTCCAAATTTTTAGTATCATTAGGTCATTTTAAAACTGAAGGAGGAGAATTTGAAGGTTGTGGTATGGGACAACATGACCCCGTTGAAGATTTACAATATATTAAACTTAAACGAGATTATGCAAAAATCCCTGAAGATGATACTTCAGCTCAACGTGAATTTAAATTACAAAATCCTATATTTGAAAATGGACCTAAAATATTATTTGTTCATGCTAATTTCCCAAAATTAAATCCATGGAAATTGAAACAAGATAAAGAGATCTTTGATAAATCCGGTAAGAGATTAAGATTATATGGACCAGGAATGACAAAAAGAATAGGATATGATTTTGAATTATTCCAATGGGAAAGTATGAAATTGTTATTGTGTGTTTATGATGTTAAATTGGATATTTTCAAAGATATTGATCGAATGGAATTATGTACTGAAATATTGGAACAAAATCGATTCTTAACCAGTTCCAGGTAACCCACAAACCCACAAACCCCCCCTCAACTTAACTCATAGATCACAACTAGATTTATATATGTATATATATTTGTGTGTATATAAAATTATTGTTATTATTATTATTATTATTATTATTTTGATGAAAGAAATTTTAAAAAATGATTTGTACAACTTAAATCACTACTTGTAAAATCATCTTCTGGATTACAACTACACTTGTTTTCAATAAAAATTGAACTATCTTGTGGGCATTGTAAATATGGAGCATGATAATAACCGATATTTTCAAACCAATGAATATCATTCTTGTTTAAAAACAAAGCCATAGCAATTGAATGAATTGGTGCATCACCCCATCTTTCATAATAAATCCCTCCTTTCTTATCCAAGAATTGAAAGAAACTCTCATAGTTATCATTATTAAATACATCTAAATTTGCAATTTCAAAATTTGACCAAAAATGACATAAATTATACCAATTAAATTGATTCGTCAACATTGGTAATAATTCCATATTGGATGAATTCAAACTTGGTGTGGTTTCAATATATTCCAATACTGATTGCCATAAGTTTGGTATAGTTTCAGAATATTCAAATAATGAAATTACAAATCCATATAATTTCCCCAGTGTTTTCATAAATTTAAATACATCATAATTTATATCACAATATAATTTAATTCCTGGTTCAATTCTCCAATAATATTGATATTGTTTCACGTATTCATGTTTATAAAAAAATCCAGAATAATATCTACACATATGACGATAACTTTCACTATCCCAATATGGAACATCAATAGGTAAACTTCGAATTAAGTCGACTTGAGTGATGTTTATATGTGAAGGATATGACCAATGTTGAATAGGTATTAAACCAAAGTTGATTTTCCCCTGGGGGATTAGTGTGGTTATAAGATAGATGAATTCCAGAGTGAAAGGTTCATCATTTAAAAAAGTATAATCATAGTTGAATTTATTATTGAACCGGTCCTGAATATTTTGTAATGTTTCTCGAATGGAATAGATTTCAAAATTTCGACACAACATGAGCATAGTTGCATTCTCTCTTGATTTATTATTATCACCAAAAGACCCTTTACCTGGGGTTATGACTGACTTCTGAATACAGAAATTCTCCATATGAGGATGTTCCTTTAAATATTGTTTAAGTTCGTAATCATTAGTATATTCATAACATGGATTGGAAAATGTCGATGAATCTGAAGTAGTTGAAATATCAAGTGGGTTCTGTTGATGATGGTTAGAAAATGTGGATTTTGTGAATGGAAATACAAATAAAATAGCTGCAAACAATAACACCAATAAATGTCGTAGCATATTGTGAATCCGAACTACCAAATGAATCTCTGTTTAAATTGCCCTTTGCGATTTTTTGAAAATGAGTGTTTCTAGATTGGCTGTGTTACATAGTTCTGCTTCGTCCTGCTTTTGGCGTGCCTTTTTCCTGTTTTATTTGTTCTTTTCAAGGGGTAGTGCGTGGAAGCCGAAAAAAGAACAATTCCGCATCGTTTCTTTTTTTGGTGCAAAACTTTTTTGTAAGTCCGATATCACGTGCAACGTTATATAACCAGCTAATCCCCTAGCAAACATTTATTCTTGATTGTTGTAATAGATAATCGGTGCTGTATACAAGCTCATATTGTAATACTTTGGTATATTTCACTATTACATGTTAACTCGCAGTCAAAAAGTTATAAAGTTTATTATTATTACTAATATTACCAATCACAATAAACAAATGTCGTAAAAAACAATCAAGCTTCAGGTACATGTATCGTTGCAGTTATGGTTGTAGTTGGTTTGAGGGTATCATTCTCTTGTTCAACATACAACCAGGTAAGTCAAAGAGAAATGAGATAAGATAAGATAAGATAAGAAAGTGAATATGTAGATAACGGTCTTTATTTTATGTATGGCTTGCAAAAATTAAAAATTGTTGAAAATTCAACAAGATTCTTCACAAATTCATGTCAAAAAAAGAAAATAATTAGAAGATGACAAGAAGCAATCGAATAAGAGATGAAATGATAATATTGCTATTCTCTGCTTGTTCCTTGTTCTTTTTCTCCGTGTTTGCTAATTGACCCCCCCCCCCCGTGGTCTTGTCCTTAGTGAAAACTTTCTTTTTTTTTTTTTTTTACTTCGGTTTTCTTCTATTACATACACGTTGTTATTGTTGTGGCGGTGGTGGTGGTTGCTGTTGCTATGGATGTAGAGATACAGATGTGGTGTGAGGAATGAGATGTAGTGACGTAGAGGAGGATAAACTAAATTTGATATACCACGTTGTGGAACTCGTGGTAATGGTTGGTGGGAGAAGTGATGTTGATGCGACGTAATAATCCAAGCCACAAAAGTGTATCTCTCCCTGTTGCTCTCTCTCTCTTCTCTCTCTCGGGTGTTTTTTTCTCTCGGTTGCATTTTTCGCAATTGAAATTTCTCGATCTTTTTATTTTTTTTTAGGGAAAAACAAAACAAAGAAATTGCAACAACCATGTGTCTCGGAATTATGTATTTGTATGTATGTGTGTGTATATTACAAGGGTATATATGGATGCTTGTGTTCTAGAGTTGTAGCGGAGGGTCGGGGATTGGGGGGAATGGGGGATTTGGACAAGATGAGCCCACATGTTTAGCTAAAACGTTCTCTTCCTTTTCAGTTCTCTCTCTCTCTCTCTCTCTCTCTCTCTTCATCTTGAATTTTGTGTTCGTTACGCTTTTTTTATTTTTTGGTTGTTTTTTTTTTTAAAATGGAATGGAATAGTCGAAGAGCAAGGATAAGATCAAGAGAAGATATTGATTGATTCAGATGGAAACTACAAGTTATCTAAAGTAATTGGTGATTAGTAATTGTGTTACAAATAGATAGTGGTTGGTACCAAATAAACTCCTTAGTTGTGGCTAAGAGAAACGTGTGCCCTGTGTGTCACTATGAATGACTATTAAGTGGCGGCAGAGGAGAGAGAGAGGGGGAAGTAACGAGTGGTGGAGTTCAGTTCCCGTGGTGCGATGCGACAATCGTGGTGGGTGTGTTTAATTCTTTTGTTTTTTTTTGTTACAGATATCTTTTGACACATGGGGGGTAATGAACAACTCTCTCTCTTTCTTTATGTCTGAACAAGTAGTAATAAGGAGTGTATGTGTATATGTATGTGTAAGTTCCACGTATACCTATAGCATTACTTGTATATGTTATCTGCACGTATTAATTACTACATTTGCGTATCATGATGCTGTGGGCTAACTCCGTGGATAGAAACGACGGCGGGAACATAACCACTTTTCTCGTTCTAGTCCCTTCATTACGTAGTGGTTGTAGTCGTAGCAGAACATACAACAAAACACAACATTACTGCGGGAACACATACCTAAAAATTTTTGTTCTATTCTTTTTTTTTCTGAATTTTTCACACAGCGCTATTATACATCCCATTTAACTCATCTATATTCTTTCTTCCTTTCCCTTATTTACTTACTTACTTATTCTATTAGAATATTACCATGTCAGACCGTAAACAGTCTTCGTCTGACTTATCATCACAACTACCACATCCTCCGACCACTTTACTTTCAGGAAGAAAAGCTGCTCGATCGCTAAGGATCTTTCAAGGCTTATCTCAAGAAAATGATGACCACTATAACCAACACCACCACTATCATCTTGATCACCAACTAACCCATCACACTCAAGAATCAATAATAACTAGTCCAATTAAAGAAATAAATCCAGTTAATGATAATATTATAACATCAACAACAACTTCCAATACCAATACCATCATCAATGCGAAAATTAACAATAACAATAATAATAATAATAATAATAACAATAATGACAATACCAATCTCAGTTCCAATTCCAATTCCAATTCCAACGATTTAGAATTAGATTTAGAACCAGTGTCTTCCGCCACTTATATTCCTCATATTCCCAACACTACCAACACCAACAACAATGAACCTCTACCGGATGAACCAATAACGCCTATCCTGTCGATAAAACCACAACATTTAACTGCGGATCTAGAATATGATCATGGTTTGAATGGTGATATTACTAAGATTTCATCTATTTACAATAATAGCGTCAAATCCAAAAACAAATCCAGAAGTAAATCAAAATCAAAATCAAGATCAAGAGCTGCAACGCCATCTAATGAACTTGATCGGGAAGTTACAAATAAGGACCAACTACTGGAAGAAAATGTTGATGGTTATGACGATGATGAACAAGAAGAAGTAGAAGAAGGTGAAGGAGTGAAAGATGAAGAATTTGAAGTGAAAGAAGATGGTGTGGATCGAGAGCTTGAAGATGAAGAAAAAACGGCACATTTCCCACTAACGGTAGAACTTAAACCTTTTAAAAATAAAGTAGGAGGACATACAGCAATTTTTTCATTTAGTAAAAGAGCAGTCTGTAAAGGATTATTAAATCGAGAGAATTGTTTTTATGAAACAATTGAGAGTAATCCTAAATTATCCAAATTTACTCCTAAATACATTGGATTATTAAATGTAAGATATTCAGATTTACCAGAAGTTTCATTGGATGATAATTTACATATGATGATTCCTGAGAGTTTAAAACAATATTCAAGCTCTTTCCCATCACCAAATTTAAATTTGAATTCAAATTTTGAAGATAGTCCTGTGCCTAGTTTAACCAATTCTCCATTACAAAGACCAAACGTTGGATCAACATCAATTAATACTGAATTACAAGTTAAAGTCTTAGAAGAAGTTTTCCAACCTTTAAAATTGCATGAAAATGATGTGTTTACTATGGATGAAGAAAGAAATAACAGCATCATCAACAATAATAACAACAACAACAGCAGCAGCAGCAGAAGCAGCAGCGGCAATAGTAGTAATACTAATATTGCCAATTCCCCTAATCTTAATAACATTAATAATAGCACCACTACTACCAATAATACTAATAATAATACTACTAATAATAATAATAACACTACAGATATTAATTCTAATGAAGGTTCTAATTCACTTTCTTCTTCAACTCCGGAAGTCATATTTCGAAAACATACCAGATTTGAAAGATTCATCGTCTTGGAAGATTTAACTTGTGATATGAAACAACCCTGTGTATTGGATTTAAAAATGGGTACACGGCAATATGGAATTGAAGCCAATAAGAAAAAGCAAGAAAGTCAACGTAATAAATGCTTAAATACCACTTCAAGAGAACTAGGAGTTCGTGTATGTGGTTTACAAATATTCAAGCATAACAATTCTAAATTGGTTAAGGATAAATATTTTGGAAGAAGGATTAAAATTGGGAAACAATTTTGTAAAATATTGGCAAAATTTTTATATAATGGAAATGATAAATTTTCCATCCTTAATAAAATCCCCAATTTAATTAATCAATTGAAGGAATTATACATGATTTTTAATGGATTGCCAGGGTATAGAATGTATGGAAGTCTGGTCTTGTTAATGTATGAAGGTGGCATTACTAATCTGGAATCATCGAACCACGTTAAGGTTAAAATCATTGATTTCGCTCAATCAGTATTACCAGATGAAGATATCACCAATGCAAGCATTCCGCCAAAACATCCAAAAATGCCAGATTTAGGTTATTTACGTGGATTAAATTCATTAATTGCGTATTTTATCTTGATATTTGATATCCTAAGCGGTACCAATTTAAGAAATACTAAAGAGATGACCCAATGGATCAATGATAATGAAAATCATATAAAGAATGAATCATGTACATGGTTGGATGACTTTGCAGAGTTGGATGACTTACCAGATGGTGGAATAGCTGAAAACATGTCTGGAGATCCATTTGATATTTATTATCCTGGTTATACAGAAGAAGAAGATGAAGGAATTTCCGAGTAAAACTGTATATATATATGTACATGTATAGAGAGTGAGTGTTATATAGTGACAGGGACACCAAGAGTGAAAATAGATGAAAAGTATTAATCATAACACAAAAGGAGTAGTATTATTTAGAAAACCCGAGATGAGGAAATATTGGTTCCGAGAATTCCTTTGATATGAATGGCTCGCGTAGTTTCTCCGACAACACACAAAAGAAATACTGCCAACTTTCCGAGGGAGCACCACTAAGAAAAAAAAAATTGTTCTGGCCGCCCCCCTCCCCCAGATTCGACTCCAGTCATTCGAGGAAATGGTATTCCGCTCCCTTCTGTACCTTCTGTCCTCTCTTGTCATCCACACCTTCAACTTCCTCCTCGATCTAACCATTCCGAAAGATCTCCGCCCCCCCTCTCGCTCTTGAACTATCATTCCCCTTGTCTTCCTCTGCCATTTCCTTTTAGCCGGTTGTGAGCGGTAATACGATTAGGCGCATCTTTCACGTCGAGTTTGACTTTGTGGCCGTAAATGTCAGTTTTTATTTTTGGACACACCCCGCCTTTCTCTGTGCCATTAGCAAAAAATTGCTCCGCGCCCAGAATCCCAAACAATAACCTCCTCTCAATTCACACACACACACCGAAAAATTTTCACCACTTACTTCTTTCTTTTCCTTTATTCCTTCTTTTCTTTTATACAACAAGTTTAAGACAAGAACTCACATATATTTATATATCTATTCAATCATGCCACGTCGTAGTAGTAATGCTCCGTCTATACCTGTGGTAGCCACCATCGATATTGGTACCACGTCAGCTCGTGCTATTATTTTCTCCAGAGAAGGGGAAGAATTAGCCAAACATCAAATCGAATATTCCACCACTGCATCAGAAGCACCTGATTCGTCATCAAATACTGATCAATTCAGAAGAAGATCTTCTTTGATGAGACAAAATGAACCAATTTTTTCTGCCGAAGGTATTGCTATTTCCATTAATGATAATGTTATGATTGAAAATAATCATTCTTCTGTAGGTCCAACTTTGAGATTCCCTCAACCTGGTTGGGTTGAATGTATGCCTGTGCATATTTTAGCCAATGCTGTGCAATGTTTAGTTGCTTGTTTGATTACCTTGAGAAAAATCAATCAAAACCCAAACTTGAAATTAAAGTATCGTGTTAAAGCCATTGGTATTGCCAATATGAGAGAAACTACAATTGTTTGGTCAAGAAAAACTGGTAAACCATTAAGTGGGGGTATTACTTGGACAGATACAAGAACAGCAGAGATTGTTCAACATTTGGAGAAAATGATTGATGATGAAAGAAAGGCAGAATTGAAAGAAAAAACTGGGTTACCATTGTCAACGTATTTTTCTGCTGCCAAATTGAGATGGTTATTGGATAATGATGATGTTATTAGAGAAGAATATGAAAAAGGGGATGGGAACTTGATGTTCGGTACTGTTGATACTTGGTTGATTTATCATTTAACCAAGGAAAAAACGTTTGTTTCCGATATTACTAATGCTTCAAGAACTTACTTTATGGATTTGGAAACTTTGGATTATGATGATGAATTATTAGACTTTTGGGGTATTGACCCCACAAAAATTAGGTTACCAAAAATTGTATCGTCATCAGAATTTTATGGGGAATTTGCAGCCCCAAATTTATCAAATTTAGGGTTTCATAATAAAATCACTCAAGAGGCTTATGATATCTTAAAAACCATCACTGGGGTTCCTATTTGTGGATGTCTTGGTGATCAACTGGCTTCATTAGTTGGTCAATTGGCATTTAGTTCTGGTGCTGCAAAATGTACTTATGGTACTGGTGCGTTTTTATTGTACAACACTGGTCCACATAAATTGATTAGTCAGCTGGGGGCATTAACCACATTTGGATATTGGTTCCCCACATTGGAAGGTAATAATGGGAAACCTCATTATGCATTGGAGGGTTCTATTGCTGTTGCAGGTTCCATTATTCAATGGTTAAGAGATAATTTGAAAATGATTGATAATGCAAAAGATATTGGTCCTTTAGCATCTCAAGTGGAAAATTCTGGTGGGGTGGTTTTCATTCCTGCATTTTCTGGTTTATATGCTCCTTATTGGGATCGTGGATCCAGAGGTACGATATTTGGTATGACACAATATACTTCATCTTCACACATTGCTCGTGCGGCATTAGAAGGGGTTTGTTTCCAAGTTAGAGCGATTTTAAAAGCCATGGCTAAAGATGCCGGAGCATCAGAAGATTTCTTGGAAGAATCATTGAACTGTCAGAATGCTTCTCGTCCATTATCTTCATTGGCAACTGATGGGGGTATGTCTAAAGCAGATGAAGTTTTACAAATCCAAGCAGATATTTTGGGACCTTGTGTCACTGTTACTCGTGCTTTAACTCCTGAATGTACTGCATTGGGTGCAGCTATTGCCGCAGGATTGGCATTTAAGAATGAAGAAGATCGTATTTGGAAAGATCTTGACGATGTAGTGGAAAAAATTACTGCTGGTGCATCGGGAACTGAAAGTGCTGAAGATGCTAATGGTGCAAATGGTGCCGAAGTGGGTAAACCTGGAGATAAATTTGTTGCTGAATTACCTGATGATGTTCGAAGAAAGAATTGGAAACGTTGGGAAAAAGCTATTGATAGAGCTAAGAATTGGTTAGATGATGAGTAACGATTGATAGCATGATTATAACCCCCCCCCCCATAAAGAAAGAATATAATTTTATAGATGTTAAATGTTTTATATATATATGTTATTTATTATACAGAGAGAAAAAAAATAAAAATGAAATATAACTATTCAATCAAATGAAGAATCATAATCATAATCATCAATATCAACTTCAAATGAATTTTCCAATGATTTCTTATATTTAACTTCATCCAAATTTTCAATATTAAATGAACTATCAAAAATATCATCATGGCTGGTGGTGTTTTTCTTTTTATTGTTGATATTTAGATTTTCAAAAAGTTTGAAATTATTTATGTTATTGCTAGCATTGTGATTATTATTGTTATTCATATTCATATTCATATTCTTCTGGAAATATCTGCTTGTTTGTTTTGATATTTTTTCAAATTTTTCATCGGTTGATTTAATCAAATTTTGAAAAATTTCTTCATTTTTATTATTTGATGATATTATTAAATTGTTAAATTTATTCTTAATATTATTACATTCAGAAAGGGTTTGATTAAAAATAAATGAAGCTTGATGCTTTAATGAATTATCACCATCATCTGTATTGACCACCCCATTTTTATTAATTCCTATCACATTAAGTTCCCTTGATTCTTCCAAAGATGATGATTGGATTTTCAATCTATTTAATGCATGTTCTGTGGATAAGTATGCTCTATTGTAAACATCTTGACAATTCTTACCCAAGATAAGTTCTTGTCTTTTAGTGGATTCTATTGATTTTGAAAGTTCCAATAATTCGGATTTTTTACGTTCAACTAATTTTTCATATTCTTTTAATTGTTCTAATTTGGTAGAATACTGTTTAAGTAGTTCCTTTTGTTGCGATTGTAACTCTTCAATAGTTGGATTATCATTGCTTGGTGTATCTTTTGATGCAATAGAACCAGTAGTATCTGAAGTGATAGCATGAGAATTCTTAGTAGCTGTGATAATGGAGTTACGAGTAGATTTTCTTGTAGGATATGACGAGTTAACTAATGTAGATGTTGAATCTCTAAATTTTCTTTCATTTTTCACATCTTTATTAGCAGTGTTGAAGGTATTAATTGTGTTTGATGATAATGGAAGAAGGACATTTTTAGATTTTCGTGGGGTAATTGGTCGAATAGTCGACATCTATGCAACAATATATATGTAACAATGAATGAAATGAATCAATAACAAAAATAAAAGCTGTTACGGTTGTAAAAGTTTCTATCGTCTAAGTTCAAGAAGATCTTGTAAAATGAGGAAGACGAATAAAATACCTATAGGATATGAGGAAAAAAGGACCCCCTTGTGATACGACAGGTTGATGAGGGAATTTTAATTGCAAAACCAAATTAAGTTAATTTGTAAACATTGGAGGTTTTTCTTTTGTTCTTTTTTTTGTGTAATGCAACAATCTATCATGTGTTATTAAGTTAAGGTTTGTTTGTTCACGTGCATCACTTTCCATCACGTGACCACTTTCTTATAATATGCCGCTATGTTTATTTGTATTGTGTTACTAATTAATACTCGATGTTTCATATGGGTGTAGTAAATTTCAACGGCAAAATCGCCCTACATTCTCCAACGGTAGCTGTGACGGCTGACGGAGGGAGAAAAAAAAATATTGTTCTTCTGCATCCGTCGTTTCATTTCAAAACAAAATACAAAATAAATATCAAGAAGAAAATTTTTTTTTTTTTTTTCCTTCTTGCTTCTTTTCTTTTCTTTCTTTCGATTCCGTTCCATTATTTAGTTGATACAGGTATTGATCCAATCATCCAATTCCAGTTAATTCACATATATATATTCCTACTGTAATCATGGGTTGTTTCGCCAAAGTTAAATGTTTCTTAGTTTGTTTCGTTCTTTACTACGTTTCTTATTTATACAACTACAAATGTCCAATCTTATCTACCCCATTGCAAGAAGAAGTTGAAACTATCTTACATCCATTAACTTCCCAACATTCTATATTATGTGAATATTTACACGCTGGTATCAACCAAATCGAACCTTACCAAACCAGAGTTCATACCTTTTTGGATGAAAACGTTCACAATACCCAATTTTTCATTGATTATCAAATTGAAGATAAAATCCAATCTGGTAAGAAACAATTAACTACTTTGGTCTATCCATACATTCATGAATTGTATAAATTGACTGATGTTGCTGAAGTTCATGTTTACGATCATTTATCTAATGTTTATGAACAAGTTCAAAAAACTTTAAAGAAAGATTAAGCTGATTGTATTTATGAACTAAATGATTGAATTGCGTAGTTTGTCTTGTATGAATATCTATCTATAACTATATAACTATATATAAATAAATATATTAAATAAATACCTTATCGTTACCATATCATCTTACACAGTAGAATTGGGTCTGGCGGTTGTCTGGTTGAAGTCTATTTTCAATTGTGGATGTTTGTGTGTGTGCGCGTGGCAATAAACAACATGTGATAGATAGACTCTAAAACAAACAGTTGGGTGGGAATTTGGCACCGCTGTCAATATACACTTCTTCTTTCACTTTTTTGACATGATACTACATAACATGACATATCATTGTATAAGCACTATCGGATGTT
Organism: Candida neerlandica; assembly: GCA_030557875.1. Taxonomy (NCBI): domain Eukaryota; kingdom Fungi; phylum Ascomycota; class Pichiomycetes; order Serinales; family Debaryomycetaceae; genus Candida; species Candida neerlandica. The sequence continues at coordinate 3,475 of JANIWD010000091.1, read as the reverse complement.
GTTGTAACATATACTTTTGCAGTGTTTTGGTCTATTTCTCAATCTTCACTCAGATCTACAAATCAAAATCGCATTCCTTCTTTCGAAATTGATGCTAATCATGATCATCGATATATTAAACCTGGTCAGATCTCTTGAGTTCAAGATATGGATCAATCAAAAGTTATAAACCACTAGAATGTAATCGATAAATTTACTGTTTACTTAATCTTCAAATATGCCCTGTGATATTTTCTCTTATTTAAATTATCCCCACCCTGTGCTCCCCCAACGCCACCACCCCCACGTATTTTGAGTTTTTTTCTTGGACTGGTTCCAAGAAACGACAAGGAAAAGAAAATACGACCTACCCTGCAAACACATATGATGAAGGGAAGAGACTGTTACTATCAATAGAAAAAAACTTTATGAACTTGTTGAAGTATGAAAGAATAAAATTACGGTATCACACTCTGAATCCTCATGAAGCCGTACTACTTGTTGATGGTTTGCCACAAACTAATGTCTGTCCTGTCGATAAGACTCCGCAACCCTCTCCGTCATGGCACTTTATTGGGTTATTTTAATATCATGACTATCCCACGTCCATTATTCTAATTTGATGCACCTCTAGTAGTTATGACAATATGGTACTACCATCCAGCTCGTACATCAACCAGTATTAGACATGGTCACGTCCGGTCGGACGGAAAACTCATTTGTTGGTGGCTGTCGCGCGATCTTTAAGGGGGGGAGAGATCGCCACTTTCTTTGTATTTTTACCGCGAGCAGAAATCTGGAGAAACTTTTATCCCCCTTCCCCAACCCCACCACCCGTCGACAAGAAGCTACCTAACCCAACGAATTAGACCAAGACAAAGATCAGACTATGGAAACCACTCCATTACTTTTACCACCACCATCGACTGTTACCATATCTCAAGATCATGAACATATTCACGCCCATACTCAACGACTTCTAACGTCGTGGCATACATCAATGATTTCCATTGGTGGATTAATAGGAACCGGATTATTTATTGGTATACGACTTACACTTTTGAATGGACCCATAATAAGTCTTTGTTCATATATTTACATCAGCTTAATCAGTTATTATATAATTCAAGCCGTTGGGGAAATGTCTATTTATATGCCCATCAATGGATCGATTTGTCAAATCTTGTTTAAGTTCATTTCTGCTCCCGTGGGGGTAATCACGAATTTCATATATTGGATAAGTTGGTCAATTACGTTAGCATTGGAATTAAGTTTGATTTATAATATTCTTGGGAATTTCAAATGGACGATTGTGGAGGAGCATGAAACAGGGGTGATATTTACTATATGGTTGATACTCACTTTGGTGAATTTATTACTGGTTAATAATTATGGAAATGTGGAGATCATCATTACTTTATTCAAAGTTGTATTCATGATTGCTTGGATATGTCTAAGTATAAGTTTGATAATATACCAAGGGGATGGATTTAAGTATTGGAATAAGGAATTGATTTGGGGAATAGATTATATTAAAGTAGTGGAAAACCCCATTGGTTCCAAGATTATAAATATTTTATCATCATTAGTATCATCATGTTTTACATTCCAATCGATTGAATCAATTGCGATATGTTCAGGAGAAATTAAAAATGTGAATAAAAATCTTCCCAGAGCCATTAAATATGTCATTCTGAGAATAGTTGTATTCTATATCCTAACATTATTTTTGCTCACTTTGATGATCCCATGTAATGATCCAAGATTGGTCTCGGAAGATGATGATGGAATATTTGCATCGCCATTCATCTTAGCATTGAGTAACTTGAATTCAAATCCTTATTTCTTAATGGCATTTAATTTCATCATATTATTATCTATGGTATCAGCTGCTAATAGTAACATTTATTTTGGATCAAGATGTTTATTGTCTATTGTTGAAGAAGGCTATTTCTTTGATTCTTTTGCATCTACAAATATTCGTGGAGTGCCTTATAATGCGGTATTACTAACATCTGGAATCGGATTAATTTCTTTATTGCTGAAATTTAAATCAATTGATATATTCTACAAATTATTAATCAATTTAAGTTCTACTTCTGGATTAGTTATGTGGTTATGTATTCTGATATCATACTTACAGTTCAGAAATGCTTTGAATTATCATACTATAAATTATGAAAAGCTAGCATATGTCGCCGAATATTACCCTATGATTATCTTTAGTTATATTACCATATTCAGTATCATCGTGATCATTTTGGGTAATGGCATAATCAATATCTGGGAATTCTCATGGGATTCGTTTATAAGTAGTTATTTAACCCTGATTATGTTGGTTGTGGGAAGCATTGCCTTGAGTAAAATTTGGAAACAACCTTTGATAAATCCTATAGGTCAAGTTGATATTTTTACTGACCAATCACCTTTTGCATTTAAATAGAAATTATAGATCATTGGAAAATAATAATAATAATAAAAATAGTAAATCATCAAGTAATGAAACGTATACGATCCTTGACAAAAAAAAAAGCTTATTAATCAAGAGAAATTTTGATGAGAATGACAATAGATCAACCCCATACCGGATTTTTGGAATCCCATATCTCAACTCGAAGCGAAACAACAAACCTTTAGTGTGTGCATTGTTCCTGCTCTAAAACTCTCTCTCCACAGATTCTTTTAGGTGTGTATTTACGTGTGTGGGGTAGAACAATGATGGCAGGTTAAGAGGGAAATCTGTACGCGAAGTAATACAATAGAAATTCCGGATTAATAGTTTCTGTTGATGTGAGAATAAAAATAATAATAATAAAAATTGTTTCTTTTTTGCAGTCATTCATACACCAACTAGCGTGAAGAACTGGTGTGAAGAACAGAGTGCACGACGAGAGTACGACAAGAGTTTACTTGTGATCAACACCAGTAGTATCACCTACTGATACGATAACTGTTGGTATGCGAACCGGATTAATTCCCATTGTGTGGGTTATTACTTGGTGGAATTTATTATCTTTGTGTTGTTCTGCCTTGCCTTGTCTCATAAATCAAACAAAGTGCAATTCCATCCGAGATGCAAAAAAAAAAGGAATAACACATTGTGCACAAACTACTCACAATATCCTTTCCCCCCAGAATTAATAAAAGAAAAGTGATCTTGTATTTTCTTGAATTTGGTGGTATTTCCTGATTTATAATAATTTTCACCCAAACTAATTACCCTTGTTTCATATGATACGGTGGGGTAGGTTCGAGATATTCTCCGAAACCAAATACATATATATACCTACTTATGTTCTGCCGTTTTTCCTACTCCCCAAAATAAATTCCAACAAGATCATTCATCACTCCTTCCTACAAATAATACAAATTATCTGAAATAATCAAATATGCACGGTGGAGATATAGAAGGTTCAGAAATCCAAAAACTCATCGTTGCAAAACGTCTCGGTGCCTCTGTGAAACCTGGTTTCGGTGCCATTGTCCACAACAAACG
>JANIWD010000090.1:0-60697 GCA_030557875.1 Candida neerlandica | reverse complement strand
TATTGTTTTGTCTTTTTATTTTTTTTAGCAGACAATCTTAATTATTTTTTTTTATCCTCAGGTGCACTAATTAAACGTTTTCATTGTTTCGGTTCGGCTACCATTACCTAATCCTGCACCTGCGCGGAGAGGACTTAATCCCAACATCACCTTAAGTCCGATCACGTGTGCGGCTCAATTTTTTTTTATAATTCCGCCGATAAACTTCAATGAGATGGGAGTTTGGGGGAGGAGAAACTTAAAAGATTGGGGGATCTGTCTGAATGTTTTTAATTTTTTTTTGCGCCCCTTGAAGATCCCAAGAGTGAACAAACTATCTCTGTAGATTAGATGGAGTAGCATATTTTAGGCTATTCCAGATAGAGATACTTGATTCACGTGAGTAAGTTCTTCCTCGTATGGAGTCAGGTGCTTCTCATGTATGTATGTGATGGTGGGTACTCGTTTCCGCAGCCAAACAATCGTGTTGCATTCCGAGCGACCGGAACATTACAACAGCAAAGAGGTAAAAAAAAAAAAAAATTAGTGTAAAAGAAAAGCGAAAGCACCTGCCTTGCTGATTGAAATATCCAAATATACAAACCCCATAACTTCATTTTTTAAAAAAAACTATAAAAACACATCCCTTGTTTTTTTTTATTCATTTTCAACAACTTACATTTTATACATACACCAATATCCACACATATACCAATATCCACACATATACCATGTCTGACGGAAAACTACTGTTAGGCCTAGTAATATATTCGGCAGTTAAACCAATTTTCAAGATTTACTTCATCATTGCGCTAGGCTTTTTTCTAGCTAAACGAAATATTCTTAGTGTTGCAACATGTAGGGATTTATCAGATACAGTTGTCACGGCCATCTTACCATGTTTGGTTTTTAATAATATCGTCACTTATATGAAGTCATCCGATATCAAGAATGTTGGTATCATTGTTTTCACAGGTACTTTGTTATTCTTAGTTGGTGGTCTTCTCGCATATCTCATCTACATCGTCACCAAGGCTCCAAAAAGATGGCTCGGTGGGTTGATTTCCGTTGGAATCTTCCCTAATATTAGTGATTTACCCATTGCATATTTACAAACATTTGCCAAAGGAGGTGTTATCCTTACCACAGCCCAGGGGGAAAAAGGTGTCGCTTATGTTTGTATCTTTTTGATGGTCATGATTATGTACCAATTTTCGCTAGGATTGTTCCGACTTATAGAGTATGATTTCAGAGACGAACTTATAGATTCCGCTGACGAAGAAGAAAAAATTGATACCGGCTCTGATCATAGTGAAAAACAAGCAGATGCCGGAAGTGCAAAAGTTCGTATTTCAAGAAAACCGTCTAGTGATGGTACTATAGATGAACGTGTTGCCGAAGACGAGAACACCGATGAGAGCAATGAAGATCAATTAGAGGAAGATTTAAGTGAAGAAGACTCATCGATAAGTAGCAGAGCTGTTGCTTCAGACAGATCGTTGAGCACACAAGAGGACATCCAACACGATCAGTTTTTAAGAGCCAAAGCAAAGCAAGGACGCACCATGTCTCGTAGTCCTACTCATCCAGAGGATTCTAATTTAAGACCAAGAACATCACACTCATCAGATGCAAGTGCTCCGAATAGTTTACACCTGGTTATATCTAGAACTAGCGATCTTAGAAGACAACAATCACAGACAGTGCAAGATGTCATTAACGAGTATTCTGAATTTGATGGCTTGAGAAGCAATACGGTACAAAGAACACGAACAGCTACTTCAGAGATTGCGGCTGCACCAAAGGAAGAGAAACAGGACTCCAAAGTCAAGGCTTATTTCAAGCAGTTATGGCAAAACATCACCACTCCAAATTCTGTCGCATTGATTGCTGCTATGGCCATTTCAATGTCACCACCTTTGAAAGCATTATTTGTGAAATCAAGTTTTCATATACCAAACGCTCCCGATGAATTGCCACCTTTGTCTTTCATTGTAGATTTCACAAGTTATGTTGGTGCAGCCTCAGTTCCAATAGGTTTGCTTTTGTTAGGTACAACTTTAGCAAGATTACAAGTTCAAAAATTACAACCTGGATTTTGGAAAACAGCAGTGTTGATCACAATTGCCAGATTAGTGATTATTCCTATTTTTGGGGTCGGTTTTACAACTGGTTTAAACAATGCTGGATGGTACGGTGACGACTTTTTGGTTAGATTTGTCAGTGTTTTGGAGTTTGGTTTACCAAATGCCACTTCATTAGTTTATTTTACTGCATTTTATACAGATCCTGCAGCTGAAGAGCATTTGCAAATGGATTGTTTGGCCATTTGTTTGATTTGCCAATACGGGATTTTATGGATTTCTTTACCATTTTTAACAACATTTACTTTGAAGGTTTCCATGGGATTATAGGGAAAGGTACGCTTATAGAGTTTTTTTTTTAGTTAGTTAGTTAATAATCTTTTTTATTTTAATAATAATACGTAATTGCATTTTGTTATCCAAATACCAGCAATAGCAATCATGAAAATTTCAGTCCGATGGATCGACACAAAAGAAAGCTATGTCTCATGCGATACCTGACAGACGGTAAAGAAAGGGTATCGAAAAGGCAAAGAAAAAAAAAAAATTATCATATAAATTGCGGTCCAAAGTTGCTGTTTTTCTTTTATTTTAATTCCTTCCTATAATTTCCCTTTGCCTCCAGATTGATTATCAACACCTTTTCTACTTTCAATTGATACGTATTCATCAACAATGGCTTTATATTACAATTTAGTATTCATCTTATTGGCTGCCGAAATGGTCTTCTTCGGTGTACTTTCCTTGCCCTATCCTAGACGTGTGAGAAGAACTGTATTGAGAGCAGTTTCAGCCCCCTTCAGAAATGAACAATTCCAAATTGCCATCAAGTGTGTTCTAGGATTCGTGTTGGTTTTATTCATTGATTCTGTCAATAGAGTCTATGCAGTTACCGCTGAATTGCATGCTGCATCTGGTGTTGCCCCAGGTGGCGCCCCAGCAATCGTTAACGATCGTTCTGAAATCCAAGCAAGAAGATTCTACGCCCAAAGAAATATGTATCTTTGTGGATTCACCTTGTTTTTGACTTTCATCTTAACCAGAACTTACAATTTGGTTGCCGAATTGATCGTTACCAAGGATAAGGTTGATGATTTGAAAACCACCTCAGCTCCAAAAGATTCTGCTGAAGTTGCTAAATTGAAGAAAATCTTGGCCCAAAAGGATGAAGATTTGGAAATCTTGAAAAGTCAAGCTAAAAGCTTGTCTTCTGACTATGAAAGTGTTTCTGAATTAAAAGAGAGAAAATAAGTGTAGGTGTGTGATTGTGTGTGTGTGTGTTTCAAAGTTATTTTATCTTTACAAATAATAAAATACATAGATTTATTAACTATTCTATTTGGTTTCATAGGCGTTACTCTTGTGTTTAGGAATGAATTGAAAATCTTCTGTTGCTTTACCCAAAAACATCTCCGTGATTTTAATCCAATCCTTGTAGTCAGTAGATGCAAGTAATGTTTCCATTTCATTTCTACCGACCCATTTTGGTGGTCTTTCATTCAATTTTGGAGGCAATCTTTCCATAATACCAACTGGGATATATCTATGAGTGAAACTTAAGAATTCACACATGAATCTTCTGGCCAATCCAACACCATATTCATCGGATCCCCAGTGTTCAATAGCAAATTTAGCAAATGTTTCTAACATGTCCAATCTCTCACTAGAAGATTTATCTAAGTATTGTTGAGCTTCTACTTCTTCAAATATCCATGGTTTGATCAAAGCACCTCTAGCAACCATAACAGAATCAATACCATCGGTGTTGACATGTTTGTACCAATCTTCATGCGAATAGATATCGCCATTACCAACAAAATAAACTGGTTGAATATCAGTTGCGTCTTTATCTTCCTTTTGATTTTCGTTCCAATCTTTAACGACAGAACCAACCTCAGTGATATACTCCCAATCAGCTTCTTTGGAATAACGTTGTTGTCTTGAACGTCCATGTAAGGTAATAGCAGCAGCATTTCCTTCGTTCAATACTCTGGTAACCAAATTCTTGGCGGTGTTTTTACCTTCTTTAACCCCAGTTCTGATCTTAACTGTGACAGGAATATCCCCTGATGCAGCATTCATACCATGCAACATACGTAATAATTTTGCTGGTTGGTCCAACAATGCAGAGCCTTGTCCTTGTTTATACAATAAATCAATTGGACAACCACAATTCAAATTCAATTCAGATACATGACTTGTATTTCTGTAGATTGCTTCAGCGGCTTTAGTAGCGGCCCAATGTTTGTTACTGGCAATTTGAACAGCAAAACCTGGATATTCACTTATGTGAGCCTTAGGTAAAGCCCATTCTGGATTATGACCTTGGATTAATGGAACTGAAAGGGCCATTTCGGAATAAGTGATATCAGCACCTAAGGTTTTCATTAAACGACGATATGGTAAATTACCCACAGTGGTTAATGGGGAAACAATTTTAGCATTACGTAAATGAAGCTTCTTTTTTTCGGCAATTTTGAATGGTGCTTCCACATAACTGGCTTCATTGTCTTTACGCTCTTCTTGTTTTTCGTTGTTATCAGTTTTGACACTGTCGTCAAGGAATTTGATTATAGGAGCAGAATTGGTGTATTCATATTTCTTTTTTTGCATGTCGAATTTCGTTGGCTTGTCGATAAGGTTAACTTCGTAATTGGTTTTCTTGCTAATTTCAAGTTTTTCTAGGTCTTCTATCAATTTAGATGTTTCCTTATTATAATGGGATTTCAACCATCTACATTTGAGACCGCTCGGACAGTATCCAATAGCTTCAAAAACAGGACAAATACCATCGATATCTTCTGGTTTGGATGCTAAATATGATGGAATATCATGATGGAATTTACAATTCTCTACACCGGTCTGACAAACAACCGATTCATTTTCTGGATCAATTAATGATGGACATAATCTAATGGTATCTTTCTTTTGTTTCAAGTCACGTTTATGGTTTTGTCCCTTTTGTTTCTTTCTATTACCTTTACCTTTGCCTTTTCCCCTGTTACCTTCTTCTGGTTCTCTATCACCACCTTCTGCGTCATCATCATTATATTCAATTGTACTGAATGAATCATTAGTTTGGACTAAATATTCCGGCTTAATAGCAGCAACTCCTTTAACATAAGCTGCAGTGTTTTGCTTTTTGACTTCAACATCAGCTGTAGGTTGATCCTCAACTGGTCTCTTCTCTGGTGCTGTCATGGTAGTATTTCGTTGCTATAGACTGATTATTGACTGATCGTGAAAAAAAAAAAATAATAAAATAAAAAATACGCACACACTCGTTTGGGTATATCTCATCGCGTATACAATACTGAAAAATTATTTCGTCGCTAATATCAAAGAAAAAAACCGATACCATTCATTTCCTTCTACAACAGCACAACACAGTAAAGCAAATCGGACATGGTTGAAGCAGTTGAAAAGAGAAGAAGAACGGAGGAGAGTTCTATCACTAAACCTCCTAGACCATCAAAGATTTTTAGTCCATTCAGGGTCTTGGGTAATGTCACCGATTCCACCCCATTTGCAATTGGAACTTTGGGTACAACTTTCTATGCCGTTACATCTGTTGGAAGATCATTTCAAATCTATGATTTGGCTACATTACATTTATTATTTGTTTCTCAAACTCAAACTCCGTCCAAAATCACTTGTTTGACAGCTCATCATCATTATGTCTACGCAGGATTTGGAAACCAAGTGGGGATTTATAAACGTGGGAAACTTGAACATACTTTGACTTGTGAAACAAAAGGAACCATTAGACAAATGTTAGTTTTTGGTGAATATTTTATTGCCACTTGTTCTGAAGGTGATATTTTCGTATTCAAGAAAACTGGTGGATTGAAATACGCCACGGAATTATACACCACACTTAGATTTATCAATTCCGCCATCGACGGTGAAATTGTTGGATTGATCCATCCACCTACATATTTAAATAAAATTGTCGTGAGTACCACCAGCTCATTGTTTATCATTAATGTTAAAACCGGTAAATTATTGTACAAATCTCCAGACAAGCAATTTGATGGCGAGTCTATTTCTGCAATTGAATCCGCCCCTGTTTTGGATATTGCCGCAGTGGGTACTGCCTCTGGAAATGTCTTCTTGTACAACTTAAAGAAAGGTAAGGTTTTGGGAGATAAAATTATGACTTCTGGAACTGAGTCATTTTCTAGAATTACTTCGATTTCTTTCAGAACCGACGGGGCTCCTCATTTGGTTGCTAGTTTAAACAACGGTGATTTATATTTCTATGATTTAAACAAAAAGTCCAGAGTTCATGTTTTAAGAAATGCTCATAAAGAATCACATGGAGGTGTGTCGAATGCCAAATTTTTAAACGGTCAACCAATCGTTTTAACCAATGGTGGTGATAACCATTTGAAAGAATTTGTATTTGATCCTAATTTGACAACTTCCAATTCATCCATTGTTCCTCCTCCACGTCATCTCAGATCCAGAGGGGGTCATTCTGCACCACCAGTTGCCATTGAATTCCCACAAGAAGACAAGACCCATTTCTTGTTGAGTGCATCCAGAGACAAGACATTATGGAGTTTCTCATTAAGAAAAGATGCGCAAGCTCAAGAATTATCCCAAAGATTACAAAAATCCAAAGATGGTAAAAGACAAGGAGGTCAAGTAAGCTCTATGAGGGAAAAATTCCCAGAAATTATTGCTATTGCTTCATCATCTGCTAGAGAAGGTGAATGGGAAAATGTAATTACTGCCCATAAAGATGAACCATTTGCTAGAACTTGGGATTCCAGAAGCAAAAGAGTTGGTAGACATGTTTTGAAAACTGTTGATGAAGGGGTGTGTAAATCAGTTTGTATTTCTCAATGTGGTAACTTTGGTTTAGTTGGATCTTCATCAGGTGGAATTGGTTCTTTCAATTTACAAAGTGGATTATTACGTAAAAAGTATATGTTGCACAAGAATGCTGTTACTGGATTGGCAATTGATGGGATGAATAGAAAAATGGTCAGTTGTGGGTTGGACGGTATTGTTGGGTTTTATGATTTCGGAAAATCAAGATATTTGGGTAAATTACAATTGGATGCACCAATCACTTCTATGGTTTACCATAAACTGTCAGATCTTGTTGCTTGTGCATTGGATGATTTATCAATTGTTGTCATTGATGTCACCACTCAAAAAGTTGTGAGAATGTTATATGGTCATACTAACAGAATCTCAAGTTTGGATTTTTCCCCTGATGGTAGATGGATCGTTTCCGTTGCATTGGATTCTACTTTAAGAACTTGGGATTTGCCAACTGGAGGATGTATTGATGGTGTTGTATTACCAGTTGTTGCCACTTCTGTGAAATTTTCTCCTTTGGGAGATGTTTTGGCAACCACACATGTTTCAGGAAATGGTATTTCGCTATGGACAAATAGAGCACAATTCAGACCTGTTTCAACTAGACACGTCGAAGAAGAAGAATTTTCAACTATTTTATTACCAAATGTGTCTGGTGAAGGTGGTTCCTCCATTCTTGAGGGAGCTTTGGATGATGGCAAGGATGACAATTTCTCCATTGCTGAGATCTACGACAGTGTCAGTCAAATTGATGAAAGTTTAGTTACATTATCTTCAGGACCAAGATCTAAGTTTAACACCTTGTTACACTTGGATAATATCAAACAAAGAAGCAAACCAAAAGAAGCTCCAAAGAAACCGGAAAAGGCTCCATTTTTCTTACAATTAACTGGACAAGCTGTTGGTGACAGAGCTTCTGTTGCTGAAGGAAAGGTTCTCCAAGAGAATAAGGAAACGGAAGAAGACGGTAGTAAATTGCGTAAGTTGGATGCTAATGGTAACCATTCCTTTGAAAGTGAGTTTACCAGATTGTTGAGAGAAGGTGGCGAACAAGAAGATTTCAGCGAATTCCTTACCTATTTGCTTGGTTTATCTCCAGCTGTATTGGATTTGGAAATCAGATCCATAAACGCATTCCCTCCATTAACAGAAATGGTTAACTTCATTAAAGCATTGAATGTTGGTTTGAGACTGAATTTGAACTTTGAAATTTTGGAAGCTTTGTATACCATGTTTTTCAAAATCCATGGAGATGTTATCCATCAATATGAAAGCGAATCTGCCTTACACGACGCTTTAGAAGAATACGGTCAATTAAATGCCGAAATAAGTGAAAAAATGGACTCTTTAGTTAAGTATTGTTCTGGTGTTGTAAATTTTATTAGTTAGGTAGTGCACGTGACTTGTATGTAAGTAAATATAATAATAGCCGAGAGAACAATCCGGAAAATACAAAAAGTTTGTATGTGCGAGTATTAAGACTTTGTATTTTATATATGCAACTAACATTCAAAAGGTAATACTTCCACCGCCAAGTTTATACAAAGAGAAAGAGAGAGAAACAGAGAGAGAGATAGAGGTAACCTCATCATGAATATAGATGTAATAGAACCACATGGTAGGATACGAGTACCGAGCCATGAAATTGGAAGCAGCAAAATTTCAGCACTCTACAAACACAAGGAAGAAGATTCATTAAATAGCCTGCAACAGAACTATCAGCCGTTATTCATCGGGCTTAATAATGGGGATTTGTTAATATATCATGCAACTGAAAACCATATATCCTCAGACAGTGTACAAATACCCCTGGCGAATTCCAGGACAACTCAGGATTCTAGTGCAGTCTCAATAAAAACGCAATCGTCGTATCAAGATTTAAAGAGATTATTCCATGACAATCATGACAATCATAATTACAAATTGGCAAACATATTCCGAAACATCACCAAGGATGGATCGAGTATTTTGAAGATACAATCATTGCCTATATCAGTTACAAAGACTATAATACTAGTGACGACCTCATTTTCCATTGGAATATTTGAAATAGTGGGCACTCATATAAATCAGATTTATTCAATTCCCGACTGTAAAAATGCAGTATGCCTATTTTTGATGCATGACGATAAGAAGTTACTAGTGGTTGGAAACAAGAAAAAATTAGCAGTCTACCAAATAACCAACAAGTCAAGAAATGTGTTTCAGTTCAATGTAATACATGAAATCACCATGAAAGATAAGATACGTACAATTGACATGTATGGAGAACAATCAATATTGATAGGGTTAGTCAATGATTATGTGGTTTTCGACTACTCGGATTTCAGCATCTCCTCATTAACGAGTGATGATGATGAAATGGACGTGTTTAACCGAAGTGCCTCGTTTAGTTATTTTGGACTATCGTCTATGGGACCTCTGATGTGGACCTTACCAATCAACAAGGATGTGTTTTTCTTAGTCAAAGATACACAAATTATTAAAGTTGACAGGTCTGGTTCTCCGATGATTTCGCCTTCGCCTATCAAGTTGACTAGTGTACCAACATCAATCTTGTTTATATATCCTATCTATCTACTAGTTGTTTATGCCAAAAAATTGGAAATTTTGGATACCGAAACTGGAGATCTCATACAAAAATTTCATCACCACATTGGATCGAATCATCTGTCGCTTAGTATTGACGACTCGGTAATCAGTATTGCACACGGTAGTGACATATTCGAGTTTAGCATAATACCATTCCAGATACAAATAGAACAGTATTTGAGTATATATGGGAAGGGATCCCTTGGAAATGTTAGAGATCCTAGTAATGATCTTAAATACATTGGAATAGAGAAAGCGATCCTTCTTATATCTAACATTGATTCTTCCAACTCGCTATTTTCGGATTCAAAGGATAAGCTAATGAAGTTGAGACAATTGTACACATTAAAAGCATTGTTGTTGTTTGAATCCTATTCCAAATACCATGAATCATTAGTTGAGATATCGTCTGATTGGCTAGTATCCTTTCGTGAAGTTTTAAATTTATTTCCAGATTATCTTAATGGTGAGATGAGAATCAACTCACATAAAAATAGTCAAGAGGATGGACTAAAAAGTATTAAATCCGCATCTCATAACGTGGTTAAACGAATCACAGTAGAAGAACTACAATTGCATAATCTTTCTGAATCAGAATACGACACGGACACAGCTTCCAAAAGAGGTTTAACCGGGGAGAAACAACACCCCAGGACTTCATTAATTAAATCACAAAACTACAGGAAATTCAAAAAAGCAGTAAACAATTTGATAGTTTATCTCACTGAACAAAGACGAATCTTGTCCTCCTTTATGAATAAAACTGGGTTGCCTTGGAAAGGGATCGAAATTAGTCCAAATGATGTATACCCTGATGAATTTGAGGACAACTTGGAAAAAATCGCCTCCATTATCGATACATCCTTATTTTTATGCTATTTTTATTGCAAGCCTATGTTATTAGGACCGTTACTTAGATTGCCTAATAATTACTGTGACTCCAAAGTTGTAAATGAATGTTTGTTGAGCAATGTTCATAATCATGTTGAACAACGAAATCTCCGACAACCAAACTTCATTAAGGAATTACTTGATTTTTATTTTGGTCGCGGATTGCATGGCGATGCATTAGAAATGTTGTATAAATTGTCACACGACGAAAATTCAGTAGAACATTCTAATGAAGAGGATAATAAATTTGATGATTTCTTGAAAAGTTCTACTTTGACAATCCAGTATTTGCTGAAGCTAACGGATGAACATTTGGATTTAGTTATGAAATATTCCAATTGGGTGATTGATCAAGATAGCCACAATGCGCAGATAATTTTCATGAATGACTCCTATGAATGTGATAGCTATGACAGTGGGAAAGTTTTGCAATTTTTAAGCAAAAAGGATCCTGATTTAGGAGTGATGTATTTGGAGTGGTTGTTATTCAGTAGTGATATTGCCGAGATCCTTAAGAAATCGAAATCATACCTGCAATTTGAAACAAAATTGTGCATCCTTTATTTGCAACAACTTAAAGCAGGAAATCATGTTGATGAGTATTACAAAAAATTACAAAATCTTTTAAAAACAAGTGAGACGTTTGAACCATGGCCGATTCTTAAAGAAATTCCAACCACTGAAGATAAATTCCTTCGGTTGACAGTATACATTTATAAGAAGTTAGGAGAACATGAAAAATCAGTCGACGTGTTGTTCAATCAATTGAATGACTTGGATGCAGCTATGGAATACTGTTTAGAAATTTACAAACTTCCTAATGGAGAAACTTCAGGTTCTAACTTGTTTTACAAATTATTGGAGGATTTGCTAATCAACTACAATGAGAATATAGCGTTGGTTATGAGATTGTTATCCCTTCATGGGTCAAAAATTCCAGTGTTGAAGATTCTTGGGATACTACCAGATGCGTTCCCGATGCATAAACTCAAGCTGTTTTTTACCATGGAACTTGATAAATCAAAGAAAAAAGTGGAAGACACTCACCTAGTTTCGCAGTTGTACAAAGTTGGTTCCACAAACTTGCAATACAGGGTTATGAACCTTCAGGATGAAGGATATAAAATTAGTTCAGGTAAACAACCTTGTACTATCTGTAATAAAAAATTAGGTTACAGTGTGTTTACAATTACGAAGGACAATAATATTGTACATTATGGTTGCGTCCAGAAGAGAAGTAATTCGTAGTGGAGTAGATAGATGAATCTTCAACTACGTTATTTTAGTCTATGTGTTTATGTACAATTGTTGTTTTAAATATTATTACAAATTATTAAATAATTTAATTCTATAAAATTGTTTCTTCCTTTTTTATATTATTTGAATAAACTCTTTGTTCTTCACTTTTTAATATTAATAGATTTAATCAAATCACCACCCAAAAGTTCAATTTCATCATAAATTGAGTCCTTATTAATTACAACTTCGTCATTCTCATCTATCGGTTTAACATTTATACCCAAATTAACTCTGAACTTCTTCTTTGCCAAGTTAGCTGGAACAAAAATACCTCCGATAACATTTTGACTATCCTTGCACAACCCAGTAAACTTCTTGCTGGAAAATAAAATAGCATTGCCAAACTTTCTATTCAATTCATCGACATATCCTTGAATTAAATCATATCTAGAAGTTATGTCATCAGGGAATGAAGTTAGAGGTTGGATTAAATTCTTGAATGTATTTGGTGGCAAGATACCTGAAGATGCAGTGATGTTATTTGCTTTAACATCCAAAGTGAAATCGTAATCTTGCAAGGCAGGGGTGAAGATCATATCCAAGTTAGTTTCGGTTACACCTTGTTTCTTCACCAAGTTAATTGCAGCACGAGACAATGCCGTCAATCTAGTAGCAATAGGTAAAGTCAAATCATTGGACCATAAAATTCCAGATGGATCGTCTTTGGTACCAATGAACAATTGAGTTTTAATACCTGTAGGATCAGTTTCTCTGATTTTTTCGAAATTTTGTTCAATAATTCTGTGGAGTTGAATAGTCAATTTATCACTCAATCTGATATCTTCCTCAGCGGTACTTTTAACCAAATCGAGAATCAATGGATCTTCTTTCCAGTTCCAATTAGCAATGAAATTCAATATTTGCAAGAACCCATTTTCGACGGAATGAGGAATTGAATAAGGAGCAGGGTCAACAAATGGTTTCAAAGCAATCAATTCGACCAATTCTTCACTGAAATGTTGTAATAATAATTGCGAGTCCAACCATTGTTTAAAAAATCTTACCGTTGGGGAGTAAAATTGGAAATGTTGAGATAATTGAGTTATTGTTCTGGTGTGTTTGACAACTCCCATGTATTTTTCATTAAATTTGACGTAAACGTTTTGAACATATGCCTTTTGTTTATCGGCATTTTCGACAGCTCTCAAATACAATACTTCATCACGCTCAGTCGAAACCCTGATTCTGAAACCATAGCCTTCTGGAGATAAAATATTTAACAAAGTCACATTTTCGTTAAATGGAATAGATTCATCCTTTGTAACAAATGAAGTATACTCAGTTTCACCCAATTCTTCCTTTATTTTCAATAAAAATGCAGTTTTGGTTTTTTCTAATGCAGTTATTTCATCTGGCCATCTTGAAGAGGATTCGAATTGAACAATACAATCATTCCAAAAATCAGGACTAGAAGCAGCAAAAGGCACTGGCTGTAATACGGAAGTGTATCTCAACGAAGATGAAGCTGGTAACACAGTCTTGACGTTCAATGGCAAATTCAAATTAATCAAAGTCTTACTCATGTTTTCAAAAGCATTTCTTAGTATGGTGAAACTTGCCAATGATGTGACAACCTGGTTGGAAGCGGATGGCAACAAAGGAATTGGCAATCTTTTATCAAATTGGGCCACTTCAGATACCAAATGTTGTGAGATCTCAGATTGTAAATGAGTATCTAATGCATATTTTATGATTGTTAAAACAATTGGTTCTTGATCTTTGATGTTCCAAACAACACAATGTTGGATTGAACCATCTTTGAATCTTCTCAACGATGCCTTATTACCCCAGAAAGATCTAAACTTCAATCCTTCTTCCTTGTCCTCGTTGTTGGGACCCTTTGTAACCAACTTGTCGGATTCATCGGCATTTAATTGTAAGCCAATGACAAAGCTGTTGCTTGGGTGAGAAGGTTTTCTCTTGTGAATTGGGTAGTCAGTGACGGGATTCTCGTTTCTAATGGAGATTAATGTTGCTCTTTCGCCCAAAGCTTTTCTCAAAATGGCATACAACCTGTTTTTGAAATAGTTGTCAAATGTGATGTAAGAAATCTTTTCCAATGGACCAAATGAATCATATGCATCCTCTGGAGCAGTCAAGTTGATAACAATATCATATTTCATTTGATCAAAATGTGATTTTTGTAATAAAATTGCATCAAATCTATCTTTGACAACATCATTCAACAACTCCAAAGTTTGTTGTGCCTGTAATTGTAATTGTCTATATGAGCTTTTAGTCATTTTCCACAATATGTTTAATTTGGTATTCTTATCGAAAATTGTTGGCACGTTGAAACCCGCTTCTTTAAATTTAGATGCAATAGTTTCACCAATCAATGAAGAAAAAGACAAGTACCCGCTGTTCAAATCCATGGTAGCCAAATATTTGATCGTACCTTTAAACAATTGATATGACGAGAACCCATGCAATAATATCTTGTTTCCATTCAAACCACCACCATTCAACAATGCACTCATTAACATAGAAAACTCAAAGTGTCCAAATCCACCATTGTTTATTGAGGAGCTGAATCCCCTTTGTTGTAGCCAAAGTCTACCTAAAACACAAGCGTCTTTGAATGCTTCTGCAGATTTTTTGGTTGTGTATAAATACTTTAAGTAATAATCGTATGAAGTTTGGGTAAGGATACTGGAGTTGTATAATGGTGTTGGTGGTAAGCTTTCAGTCTCAGCTTGAACTCTGATACAATTCTTATCTGGAAGTAATTTTTTTGTGTCAAAGATACCAAATGGGAAAGCGGCAATTATGTTGACGGAGAATTTGGTTTTCAAGAAATGCAAGTCATCGGCATTTTCAGTTTGAATACTCTCAAGCTTCAACACTGGATTCAACACATCATCATCAAGGTAGTGGTATGAAATCTTGATAGGTAAGTTGTTTTTCTTTGACAATTGAATCAAATGCTCGGCTAAATAAGCCAAGTAGAATGCTCTTTTGTATAATGCCCTGTAGTTTAAATAGTCTTTAGGTTGAAATATTTCTTTTGGCATAGTCAATGCAACGTCTATGCTCAGTGCCTTTTGTGGGTTAATGGATGTTTTCAATCCATAAGATCCTACTAACGAAAGTTCTTCCAGTGGCAAATATGAAAAAGTATAATTCACCTTGGTAGGTTTAGGATCTGGGAATGGGATAACCAACTTTTTAGGGTTGAAATGCTGTTCTGCTTGTTGTAAAGTTAAGTTTTCAATTGCCGGAACTTGTTTAATCAAATCATGTAAGCGGCGCAAAACTTTGTCCAATTTTTCTTCGTGATTCTTCTTAATCTTTACTTCCTTCATTAATTCATCTATTTGAAGTTTGAATATATTAGATTTGAATAATTCCGCAGTTTCTCTTGCCACTTGAATTTCTTGGGCAGTGAGTTGTTTATTTGGAGGATGTTGCTTCTTTTGTTTTTTAGATGCAGGCTGTTGTGTTGTTGAAGAGCCCTCGTCTTCTTCATCTCCATCTCCTTCTTCATCTGCTAAGTTATTTTCATTTATATTGGTACCATTATGGGAATGTCCATTACTTTGTTCCATCTCTACATCATCATCTTCTTCTCTATCTGAAAATGATTTAAACTCCTCATCTTCGAATGTTTGTTCTTCTAACTTTCTTTTTGCCATACTCTATTACTTTTTTGATGATATATTACTAAACAAAAACGGACCCCAGAAGTGTGTACACTAACTATATTATTCCCCTTCAAACTAAATTGATTGGTATATAACAAATATTCGTCTTGATGAACGGTTGGTTTAGACGCTGTTCCGTATGTGTGTATGCTGCTTTATAAAAAAAAAAAAAAAATGTAAAAAGCAGTCCCATCATAATTTTTTTTTTTCGTCCAGCTGGGTCACACACGACCAAAGAAAATTGTAGAATCTGTATTATATGCAGTATGTCATGTGACTAACCAGCGCGATGCGACACAACCACCACCTTATGTCGTTTTGCTTATTTAAGCGGATTTAATGTCGTATCGATATACTAATTGGTCCGTAAATCATCACAAGGTATTTTTATCTGCTTATTTTTACTAACATTTTGGTTCGATCTCGTTTAAGTCCCCGCTGCGTTTTTAAAATTTTTATTGCACAATCAATTTGTAGACCATTCTTCTTTTCCCCTTTCCATATCCTCCCCCCAATAACTATATCTATTCGTTGATTATGTACTACTCTGAAGAGCTTGGACTTCCTCAAACAGATTCCTCGAGGTGGAGATTGCGATCCAGTCCCCTCGGTAGTGAAACATGGCATTATTTATCACCAGAAGAATGTGAAAAAGAACCACAATCTACGTTTGTTCAGTGGTTATTGAATTCACCAGATTTTCCTCAACCTGAACCTTCCGTCAGCAAGACTCCGGGCGAAGCAGCTTCCAAAGGTGCTGACTTCTTGAGATTGTTACAATTGGACAACGGTATTTTCCCATGTCAATACAAGGGTCCAATGTTTATGACCATTGGTTATATTGTGGCTAATTATTTTACCAAGAATGAGATCCCAGAACCATACAGAAATGAAATGATCCGTTACATTGTAAACACTGCTCATCCTGTTGACGGTGGTTGGGGTTTGCATTCGATTGATAAGTCAACCTGTTTTGGTACCACCATGAACTACGTTTGTCTTCGTTTATTAGGTATGAAAAAAGATCACCCAATCATGGTTAAGGCAAGAAAAACATTACATCATTTGGGAGGTGCCATTAAGAACCCACATTGGGGTAAGTCTTGGTTATCTGTTTTGAATCTTTACAAATGGGAAGGTGTTAATCCAGCGTTACCAGAACTTTGGACTTTGCCATATAATTTACCTATTCATCCTGGTAAGTGGTGGGTCCACACAAGAGCTATTTATTTGCCATTAGGTTATGTGTCATCAAATAAAGTTCAATGTAAACTTGACCCCCTTTTAGAGGAAATTAGAAACGAGATCTATATTCCTAGCCAATTGCCTTATGACTCGATTGATTTTTCGAAGCAAAGAAATAATGTATGTGGGGTTGATTTGTACTATCCTCATTCCAAGTTACTTGATTTCTCGAACGCTATATTACACAAATGGGAACACCTCAGACCAAAGTGGATTTTGAATTGGGTTAACAAAGTGGTATATGACCAGATTGAGAAGGAATTAAGAAACACAGAATACTTGTGCATTGCTCCAGTTAGTTTCGCCTTTAACATGGTTGCTGTGTACTACCATGAGGGCCCAGATTCTAAGAATTTCCAAGGGCTCAAATCAAGAATGAACGATGTATTGTTCCATGGTCCACAAGGTATGACTGTTATGGGTACCAATGGTGTTCAAGTATGGGATGCTGCTTTCATGGTGCAGTATTTTTTCATGAGTGGATTGGTTGATGATCCTAAATATCACGATATGATTAGAAAGAGTTACTTGTTCTTGGTGAGATCTCAATTTACCGAAGATTGTGTTCCAGGAAGTTATAGAGACAGACGTAAAGGAGCATGGCCATTCAGTACCAAAGATCAAGGGTATACTGTTAGTGACTGTACTGCCGAAGCGATGAAGGCAATTATCATGGTCAGAAATCATAAGAGCTTTGCTGATGTCAGGGACGTTATCACCGATGAAAAATTATACGATGCTGTTGAAGTTTTACTCCAAATCCAAAATGTCGGTGATTGGGAGTATGGTTCATTTTCTACCTACGAAGGTATTAAAGCAACTTTGTTTTTGGAAAACTTGAACCCAGCAGAGGTATTTAATAATATCATGGTGGAGTACCCTTACGTTGAATGTACTGATTCGTCGGTGTTAGGTCTCACATACTTTGCCAAATACTACCCAAACTATAAACCGGAGTTGATTCAGAAAACGATTTCCATTGCAATCCAATATATCATTAATGTGCAAGATAAAATTGATGGTTCATGGTATGGGTGCTGGGGTATTTGTTACACCTATGCTTCAATGTTTGCCTTGGAGGCATTGAGCACTGTTGGTCTTGATTATGAATCTTCTTCTTCGGTTAAAAGAGGATGTGATTTCCTTATTTCCAAACAATTACCAGATGGAGGGTGGTCTGAGTCTATGAAAGGTTGCGAAACTCATACATATGTCAACGCTGATAAATCACTTGTTGTACAAACAGCTTGGGCTTTGATTGGGTTGATCTTAGCAAATTATCCAGACCAAGAACCAATTAAAAAGGGTATTAAGTTTTTGATGGAAAGACAATTGCCAACGGGAGAATGGAAATATGAGGAAATTGAAGGGGTATTTAATCATAGTTGTGCTATTGAGTATCCATCCTATAGATTCTTATTCCCAATTAAGGCTCTAGGGTTATATAGAAAGAAATATGGTGATGAGGTTTTGAGATGTTGAGGTATTCGGGCCACAAAAATGTACTAAATCAGTACTCCAATGGATTTTTTTTTTTTCTTCCACTTTTATAGCATAGTTAGTTAAAAAAAAAAATAAACATACAAGTTATTTGAATTTTTTTTTTCATAATGTAATTAATCTGTATTAGTAATGGATATTTTATAAACTACTCTACATATATATGTAAACAATAATAAAAATTAAAATTAAATATAGGTCCCCGGGAATAATAGAAAAAAAAAGAGTATAATAATAAAAAACTCTATTCGGAAAAGTCTTTATAAGGTGGCTTTAGCAGCTATTCAATGATGTCTCTTGAACAGTTCAAATGGTAAAACATTAACACTGAAGTAGGAATTTTTCTTTGTTGCTAATAACGCATATGTATTGTAGAGGGCAATGAAGGATGCAACAAGACCAACACCTCCACCAACTTGGGTCAATAATACCAGTCCTTTGAAATTAGCCGCTGCCAATATGGAGAAAAGCAAGTCCAAGGCAACAAACAAACCACAGAAGAAAACTGTGGACTTGAGTGTACATAATGTTAAAATAAATGAAAAAATAGCCCATCCTACCAAGTAGAACCCAACTGCGTTTGCCAATTGATCAGGTGCATCAGCGTAGGCTTCCAATATTCCAAAGCTAGGAATGTAAATTGCAGCAAATGAAAACCAAAACGTGGCAAAGGCGACAAGGGTAGTAAAAACAAGGGTGTCTCCAGCAAAGAAGCACCAGACACCAGATAAACCCTGAACAACACCTCCGAGGAATACAGCCAATCCCATGATAACGTTAGGGGTCTTGATTCCTTTAACTTGTAAGAAATATAATGACAAAACGGCAGTGGTAACTGCAAATGCACTCAATCCCAATGGAATACTGTCGGCAAAGTTGGATTTACTTTGGCCCAGATCAAGACTAAGAACAGAAACCAATTCATTCTTGTAGAACATCCTGTCTCCCATAATGACGTATTCACCGGATCCACCAGCGGTCTGAACTCTAGTAATATTTGGGTCAGTATCGACGGAATTTTCTTTTGAATTAATTGTTGACGAAGCCATCGTGAATTGTCGATGTTTTATTTTTAATTATCTTGAGTATTATAAAATTCCCATAAGGGAATCCAAACCGTTGTTATTTCTAGAAATCATGGATATATTTATAAAGTTGAAGTTTTATTTATCAACCGATCTTGTTGAAAAAAAGGAAAACTACAAGCTGCAAAAATCTGCAATATATAAATGCGAAAAAAAATATATATACACAATCAAGAAAAAAAAAAAAATAGAAGTAGCACCAAAAGTCCAATATTCTTTTCTTCAAATAATCATAATCAAATTTCTTGGTATAAGGCGGGAGGGATACCCGTAATACGATCACGATTTGGAAGAAGAATATGATTACAATAACCCCTGATTCGAAAAGATAATTAAACAAAAATCAAGGAGATGTTGTTCAAGATAATCTTGTTAGAATCAGTGCTATTTGAATACCAATTAGTACAATTGATCAAAGTTGCAAACACGTTGGCCAATTGTAACTTCTTAGAAAATTGTAACGCCATCAAGAGCGACACATTGTTTTTTTTTTTTTTTGGGAAATTTGAGCATTGTATGCAAGTTCATGTTTTAGAAAAACTCATCTTGTTGTATCATGCCATAGAGTTATAGATCTTCTCTCAAATAAAAGAAAGAATTAAGGTATTGGCCTTCACTACAGAAAAAGCAAGTATAATAATAGTTGAACCTAAAAAAAAAGAAAAGAAAATGGAATAATATTTCATCGACATCCGTAAATATTAACTGATTCCAATATTTTTAAGACACCGCCACAAACTTGAAATACACAAAACTTACATTGGTAAAGTAAATATAACGAGCTGCATATAGGTGGCATATACTTGCCACACTGACAAAATGGTCAATTACGATATAGATTGTGGGCAATAAGAAACAAATAACCCGTTGTGCCAAAATGGAGTTAAAACGAATAATTTGAAAAGAAACGACCAACGGTCGTGGTAAATTCTATATTAACTGTAGAGATAATTGAATATATATGACAGGGAATATTTGTTTGCATTTCCGTGCCTCTATAGGAAATTCATCACGTGACAAGACGCTACCAGTTGCTCCCTTTCAATCGATTTTGTTTACACTAATACATCCATTGTTAGATACAGTATTAAATTTATTGTCTATATTTTTATATTGTGCTTTTTTTCTTAATTATATATATATATTTACAAAATCAAACTTGGAATATAGTAGTTCTTTATACACTTTGAAGTTGGGTAAACTCTTTCTTCAAATTCTTAAATAATTTCTTACTCTTGCCAATCTTCAGTCTTTGAAATAATTTTTTATACAATTTTGCAATACTTGGGAACCAATTTTCTTCTCCAAGTAGCATAGCACCAAGATTCAATACCGAAAAGATAATAATATACCAGTAGAACCAGCCATGTAGGTTAGTCAATTGCATCAAGTCTCCCAAGTTCGATTCACCATCTATAAGGAACAACGAAGCAGATAACAAACAAGCAACAACCAAGTTGATAATAAATGGATAGTTCTTAAACATAGATTCACGATATGGTGGTCCTTTGGATAAAACAACGGCAATCAAGATGTATTGGAAATTCGAAAACAAGAACAATACTGTGTTGTCGGAGGACTTGACAGCATCATCGGAACCAGGAATTGGTTTAATATACCAAGGTTCCTTACGTACCCAAGACCACAAGATGACTTGGAAAATTAAAATTACCAAGATTTGACAAACCAAAGGAATTAACACTTTAGGGGATACCAAATTCGCTGTTGGTCTTTTGACAACAATCTTATTGTACGGTTTTGCCCATGACATAAAGATAGCTAGTGGTAAAATCAAAAACAAATCGATGTACAAGAATTGGAAGTCACCTAAATTAGTACCTGTTTTGTAAAGAATTGTAACAGTAACAAATTGAATAGCTGAGTACAATGACATGTACTTGAAACACGAGAAGCTGGTAACCAAACTAGATCTTCCTTCCTTGATAACATCCAACACACATGAAATTTCAAAAACACGAGATGTGAATGGAGCAGCCACTGATGCTTCAGCTTCGGAAAGGGAAATACCCACATCTGCTGCTTTTAATGCACCACAGTCATTAGCACCATCACCACAGAACCCCACAGTATAATCAATCTTTTGCAATTGTTCAACCAATTCATGTTTTTCATCAGGTGACATTCTGGCAAATATATCACAATTCATAAGGATATTTTGGATAATAGTATTGCTTTTAACCTCTGTCAACAAAAATCTAAAAATATCACCCGTAATAGCTAGTTTGTAATTATTGTCTTGTCTGATATTGACTGGTCTAATCGTCACAGGGTCTAATCTATTTTCTGGATCATTAACTTCTTGCCAAGCAATGTATCTCTCATCATCTTTCACATCCAAGACTGGGATGTAGATGTGCTCGATTGTCGGAGGTATCAATTGACATTCTCGTGAGACACTAATTGCAGTCAATATGTTATCACCAGTACACATGATTGTACGAATCTCTGCCTTTCTTAAAACTTTCAATGTGCTTTTTGTGGATTTCTTTAATTTATTCTCAAAAATAATGAAACCAGCAAAGGTCAAACCGGATTCAGCGTCTTCTCTCTGGATTGAAGTATCAGTTATTTGTTTATATGCACAGGCAATAACTCTATAACCAGAATGGGTGTAATGGTGCAACAATTCTTCAAAGTTTGAAGGCAAAGTTTCTTGGTGACATATATCCAACATGATTTCGGGGGCACCTTTGGTGAACACAAAGTCTTTCTTGTTTTGGGAAGTAACAACGGACATTCTTCTAAGAGGAGCCAAGAATTCAAATTCTTTAACAATTTCATAGCTTTCACTGTGCCTGGAAACCACAGGATGAGAAGAT
Organism: Candida neerlandica; assembly: GCA_030557875.1. Lineage (NCBI taxonomy): Eukaryota > Fungi > Ascomycota > Pichiomycetes > Serinales > Debaryomycetaceae > Candida > Candida neerlandica. Next base: position 38,705 of record JANIWD010000090.1, on the reverse strand, counting down.
TTGAGATCTTCATCATAGTTCCATTTGGAAAATTCAAACATTTTAACGTCCAATGGGTCACCCAAGAGTTCATTATCAATGTTTCTCAAAGAATGACAAGATGCCATACAAGCAAGTAAGAATTTCCCATTCTTTGTATCGTGATCACTCTTACGAATTGTTTTCAAGTCATCGATATCTTCAACCAAGTCTTCAAAAATAATTTCTTTTCTGCCTTGTGCATTATTTGCCAAGTGGACACCCAAGACATCCAAGCCATCTTCAGTTAATGTACCAGTCTTGTCAAAGCAAATGACGTCTAATTTACCACCGATATTGACCCTAGTTGGAGCAATACAAAATATCTGTAACTTTTTCAATCTTGCAATCGCAAATGTAGTACCAATAGTTAAAGTTGCTGGCAATGCTGGTGGAACAACAATGGTAATAATATCCAAGGCTCTCAATATCATAACCTTCTTGTCAATTCCAAGTTTGATAAAGTTATATGTGGAATAAGTAAACCCAACTGCCGCGATGAGGGTCATAAAACCGATATATTTAAACGAATCTTCATAAAACTTGAATCCAGTAGGTTTTGGGAAAAGCATTGAACGAACCAAGGAACCTTTAGTAGTGTTAAATCCTGTCTTGATAACCATAGCACTAACCGGTTCGTCGTTTGCAGATTTCATTTTCAATAACTTGGTACCATTGAACAAGAAAGACTTTGATAAAATTGGGTCAATGAAACTTTCGGGGATTAATTTAACAGTTTCTTTAGTTGCATGAACTTTGGAAACAGGAACACTCTCCCCTGTCAACATAGATTCATTCACAACACACTCACCATTTACCAACAATGCATCACAAGGGATTATACTCAATGATGGATCAACCTCAAATACATCACCAGGTACTAACTCGTTCGAATCGATTTGTTTCCAAAAACCATTTCTCCAAACTCTGACTTCACAGGTGAACTTGGAAATTTCTTGTAATCTTTTCATCGTCGACTTTGTCTCAATCAAAGAGTTAACAATTGAGACCAATGAGATGATAAAGATACACCCCGCATAATAGTAATAATCATCTGCTAACCACAAAAAGATCGAAAAGACTTGAAAGATGTAGAAAGGGTGCAACACTTCATCAGTTAACAATTGCAACACAGACTTTTCATGGATTTCAACTTTGTTTTCTCCAAAAATTTCAATTCTTTGTTCTTGGAGCCCTTGGGAAATACCGTCTTTGATAAGTTTGACGTTCAACCAACGTGAATCGTACCAATTGGAGTTGGTTTTGAAGATATCTTCCAAAGGATTGTAGAAGAACTTAATATATCTGTAAATAAATGAATGTACATAAGGAACAACTGGATCTTTTTCAGGATCTTGTTCCCCTTCCTCATCAAGACTGACAAGAAAACTTGATAGTCTTTCATGTAATCTTTGCTTCTGAATATCGACGATTTGCAATTCACCAAATTCATTTTCAATAACACACCAGTCGGCTGCTCCTAATGGGCATCTGGTTCCCATTAGATTAACTCTGTATCTAGGAAGCCATCTCAAAATCAAGTATCCTAACCCCAATGTCAATATACAAACAGCGTAGTATATTACTCTTTTCCACCATTGATTCTTATACCCAGCAATACCTAGCACTAAATCTTCTTCTGCAAGATAGTATCTTTGATAATCCAACTTGGCAGGGTATTCTTTCAAGAACTCAACATTCTCTTGCTCAGAAACAACACTATTTGCTTCTGAAGATCCTGATTTACTACTTGATTCAGAATCACGTCTATTACGACGTTCAAATTCCATAGATCCATAATCAGGTGCTTCAGGCGATTGAAATCTTGAATTTGCACCTGCTTGTTCATAAAATACAGGAGTCAGAGAACCGCCATCTTCTGGAATTGCTAATGCCTCTTCTTGGTCCTCATCAGCGAGGTATTTGTCAATTGAATAATCCCAATTGGTATTATAGTCAACTGGATCTTCCGGGTTCTCCATTGTGGATCCCCCTTGGGCCATTTCAATTTCATCGGGAGTGAAAAATTTAAAGTGTGCTTGTGAGTCAATAGAGTGTCGTGATGCATTTGATTGGACCCGACGTAAACTAATGTCATTATCGTCTTGTTCAGCTCCAAGTAATGGCGAAGTTTCTCTGGAAATACGAGACACTCTTCTATTACCAAAACTATGTGGATAGTGCAATGACGAAATAGACGATGGGATAACTTCCGAAGCAGCACCTGAGTACATTTCATAATTATTATCCTCCACCAATAGAGACACTGAGGAAGTGGTAGACGTAACGGAATTGTGTCTTGATCTTGATCTTCTTCTATCAACAGAAGAAGACCTACGACTAGGTCTCTGGCTCTTAACCATGATACTATAGGATAACTAAGGATATCAAAACGTATGTATAAGTTTGGTTGTAAAAATACAAGGAAAAAAAAAGATTAGCAAAAATTATTGTAGCAAACCAAAGTTTGAAAAAAAAAATTGAAACTTTCTTGCGTCTATCGATAACGCCTTAGATAGAGGAGTCGGGTTTTTTCTTCTTTTACTCATTTTGTATGTCGATGTCATAAGAAATTAATATGACACACAAACAAACAAAAATGGCGAAACAACTGTTGCATTATCAGTTGCTATTTATTAATTTTATTTGATTTATAGATTTTAAATTCTTCAAACTGGAGAAATACAAGCTTTTGCATAGTTAGACATCACGTACCAGGTTTTTTTATTTTTTGGGTCCTTGGATGTTTAGTCGTGTCCATGCGAGAAACCCAATCCAGGGCAATAAGGAAAAAAAAAGAAAACATAGGCAGTGAACTTGAATTCATGGCAGCATAAACGTCATTATCATCGTCATCATTGTACAACAAACCAATCGCACGTCGTTATGGCACTTAAACTAAAATTGAAGATGCCGTCTTCAAGTGCATCGGGTTCGCCACAACCTCCTGTAAATTCACTTTCGCCAGAGCAGCATCAGCAATCTCCACCTAAACTTCCCAAACTCAAAATCAAAGCACCATCGAAAACCCCATCCACATCAGAGTCAACGCCTACTGTTAGTTTGAAACGAACAGCAGAAGATAAATCTGAAGGAGTAAAACCAAAGAAATTGAAAATAAGTTTGTCCAAAAACAAAGAAAACGGAAGTCGACCAAAGTTGTTGCCCCGGGTACGAGTTAAACCAACCAGAGTGCCAGGGGAAGGTTATGACTCTGAAGCACCGGATTTAGAAGATGATCCTTTGGTAGAACAAGGAATTGTAATAAGATTTTTGAATGATGCTAACCTTGATTTCGTTCACAATGCGGTTGACTCGGGGGATTTGACAGGATTGAATGTGAAATGGGTTACTAGAGAAAAGGCAGTGGTTAAAGTCAACGACACCCTTTATTCTGCAAGACTAATTGACTTACCTACTATTACCGAGATTTTCAAAACCATAGATCGAAAGAATGTCTTTAAAACATTTGATATTTGTCAGATATTGTTGGTATTACACCCTGTTGAACCAGCTAAATTAAGTATCGACAAGGACTTCGAAGTTCCCGAAGAATTCTTATTCAGTCACCCATTTTACAAGTACGTGAAAAACAAAGAGATCAAAAGGAAACATTTCGTTCATAAAGATGGATTACTACAACCTTTCGAGGATGTGTATCGTAGATTCCGACCAGCAAGGGCAGATCATCGTGTAGTTCTAGATATAGAATCTAAAGTCGATGAATTGATAAAACTTGATAACGAAGCAGAGGAGAGTCATTTCGAAATATTGGATAGCAAAACGGCACAACAATCGAGGTTTGGCAGCAGTAGTGCGAATGCTTCGGCAGTTAGTACTCCAGCGGTAATGAGAATGGACGAGCCAGAATTAACACCTGGCCGTGAAGATAATAATGAAGAATCGGAAGAAGGTGAAGAAGATGAAGAGGAAGAAGAAGAAGAAGATTTCGAGGATATGGAAGACGATTTGGATCTTCATTTGGAACAAGAATTGGAAAAGGCTTTGGATGCAGGGTTATCTGATAGTGAAGTTACAATTCCAACCCTGATGGCAGGTATTTTGAAGAACGATGTTGAAGAAGAAGAAGAAGGTGAAGAAGAAGAAGAAGGTGAAGAAGGAGAAGAGGTAGTGGTTGATGAGAATGGAAATCAAATCGAAGTGGAAGAAGAACAAGAAGGAGAGGAGGAAGACGAGGAAGAAGGAGAAGACGATGAAGAAGAATCCGAAGAAGGTGAAGAAGAAGAAGAGGAAGAGGAAGATGAAGAAGAGGTATCTGGTAAACAACATGCCAAATTATTGGAAGAAGAGATTGCAGAACTTGAGAAGGCTGTTGCTCATCATAAGAAGAATTTGGCTACGGCTTCAAGTAAGATGTTGAGAATGAAGTTTCAAAACACATATTCATCATTGAAGGCTTCGTTAGATCTGAAGAAACGTGACTTGGCCAAATTTATTGAAGAGCAAGAGAGTATGAGTAAGCCACCAACAGCAGAAGGTGTTCCAGATAGAGCGGAAGTTGAACAAGACCAGGAAGAAGAAGAAGAAGAGGACGAAGAAGAAGATGATGAGGAGGATGGAAATGAAAATCAAGGAGAGGATAACAAAGATGAAGACGATGATGATGATAATATAGACGATATTGATGACCTTTTCTAAGTAGAATGTAATATTATACGAACGGTTTTAACAAACGTTATTAGTTCTTGCGTTTATATCGCAGGTAATTTACCCGCTTAATGAAAGGTACTGCATATTGAAACAAACATACGAATAGAAGTACATTTATAATTTTTATTACAATTTTTTTTTTCTGACTCTCCCGCACATGCTGACTGGATGGGAGGGATGGATGGAATGGCATGCCATGAGATGGAGGATTCTTTTTCCTCTGCTTTTAAATTTTTTTTTATTTTTTTTTTTTTCAATTCATTTCATCACTCCTATTATTTCTCTCCCTCTTTTTCTCTTGTTTTGTAGAAGGATGTAGGAGTACCAATCAAAAGCCTTTCCAACCATTACTTACTAAGCATTATCTCACTCACTACACAGCGGGACCTGTTTCAAAAATATACTTACCATCTAAAGAAAAATTTCCTACTTATTTTTCTTTAATTTGTTCGATTGAGTTTCCGGTGCCTTTTCTTCCCCCCACATAGACAACCATCGACATCATAATAACCAACACCCTAATATAATGTCCACCAATTCTATTAAATTATTAGCAAGTGATGTCCACAGAGGATTAGCTGAACTTGTTGCAAGAAGATTGGGTTTGCGTATAACCCCAAGTGAATTAAAAAGAGACTCTACTGGTGAAGTCCAATTTTCCATTGGTGAATCCGTCCGTGATGAAGATATTTTCATTATCTGTCAAATCGGTTCTGGTCAAGTCAATGATCGTGTCATAGAGTTGATGATTATGATAAATGCTTGTAAGACTGCCAGTGCGAGAAGAATCACAGTTATTTTGCCAAACTTCCCTTATGCTAGACAAGATAGAAAAGACAAATCTAGAGCTCCTATTACTGCCAAATTGATGGCCGATATGTTGACCACCGCTGGTTGTGACCATGTTATTACCATGGATTTGCATGCATCCCAAATTCAAGGTTTCTTTGATATTCCAGTTGACAATTTATACGCCGAACCAAGTGTTGTCAGATATATCAAAGAAAGTATCCCATATGAACATGCTATTATTATATCCCCTGATGCTGGTGGTGCCAAGAGAGCAGCTGGTTTGGCTGATAGACTCGATTTAAATTTCGCTTTGATCCATAAAGAAAGAGCCAGAGCCAACGAAGTTTCCCGAATGGTTTTGGTTGGGGATGTCACTGACAAGATTTGTGTTATCGTTGATGATATGGCAGATACCTGTGGTACTTTAGCTAAGGCTGCTGAAGTGTTGTTGGACAACAATGCTAAAGAAGTTATTGCCATTGTCACCCATGGTATATTGTCTGGTAATGCTATCAAGAACATTAACAATTCCAAATTGACAAAGGTCGTCTGTACCAACACTGTTCCTTTCGAAGAAAAGTTGAAGCTCTGTCCTAGATTGGATACCATTGATGTCTCTGCTGTGTTAGCTGAAGCTATTAGAAGATTGCACAACGGTGAAAGTATTTCTTATTTGTTTAAGAATGCTCCATTGTAAGGGTGATCATTGTTACTCCTTTATTTTTATATATATAAATTTAATGTATTTGTGGAATTTCTTTTTATTGGTTTTGATTTATTTATTCGTACAGCAAATATACATGAACAAAAAAGACTAATCGTTTAATGATGTTATTTGGATATTATCTTGGTTGTAGAGAACTTGTGGCAAAGTTTCCGTGAGTTCTATGGCGGCAATCATCGGGGCTGCCGCGAAAAAAAAAAAATGCAAAAAAAAAATACCTCTAGAAGGAAAAACACACACCCTGAAAATCACGTAATAGGACCTCTCTCCCCAGAAAATTCTTTTATATTTCAAGTTTTCATTCTTGCATCCCATATATCTTAATATGATAGGTACTGATTCCTATCACATAGTCATTGATTTAGAAACCCCTCCAACCGATACCGCAACCATCGAAGTCACAGAAATCAACTCAAACATGGGATTAAAACTGATTGAACCAATAAGGGCAAAATTAATTGGGAATGGGATAATACGATTATTTCGAGAATTTGACGATGATGATAATCCCAATGTGGTATCTAATGAAGTACAATCCATTCCGGGAGATGATACCATGGTGTCAATAATAGCGGTCCCCACATATTTCACTGCCACCGATTTACTAGGGTTTATAGGGGAGAACTACATGTCAGATATTTCTCACATTAGGATATTGAAGAGTGACAAACCAAACCGGTTCTTGGTTTTGATAAAGTTCAGAGATATAGTGAAGACCGCCGAATTTCAATATCATTTCAATGGTAAACCTTTCAACTCCATGGAGCCAGAGACTTGCCATGTGGTTTATGTCAAATCTGTACAGTTGAAGAACCAAGCCAACAACGAAACAGCTACCGAAGCAATGATTCCCTTTTTGTTACAAGACCCATTTACATCGTCACAAAAGTTATCACCTACAAGTGATGGATCAGTATATTCAAGCACTGATAGTTCCCGGTTAATTGAATTGCCGACTTGTCCTGTTTGTTTGGAGAGAATGGATGCCACAGTAACAGGGCTATTAACTATTCCATGTCAGCATACCTTCCATTATCCTTGTCTTACGAAGTGGAAAGATGATACATGTCCGGTGTGCAGATACTCGCATAATATTGCCAACGAGAGAGTACGTCGATCTACAAGTAGGTTGCAGCAATTGAGTATTCGAGAATCTTCATCGACCCCGCCGTCTCAACCTCCCGCATCTTTACTTCAGCCAACAGACGAGGAGCAAGTAGAGGTTTGTATGGAATGTACAGAGACAGGGAATTTGTGGATCTGTTTGATATGTGGTAATGTCGGGTGCGGTAGGTATGCGCCAGCGCAACATTCTTTAAAACATTTCATTAATACAGGTCATTGCTTTGCTATGGAGGTTGATACCAGCCGGGTGTGGGATTATGCGGGCGACAAGTATGTGCATCGATTGGTCACCAATGAAAGTGATGGTAAAATAGTTGAGTTACCTGATAACGAAAACAAAGACGGCAATAGTAGCTCACAAAGTAATGGTAATAACAATAATGACTTTGATAAGGTTGACGAAGTGGGGTTTGAATATTCGCAGTTATTGATCAGTCAATTGCAAAGTCAACGGGAATACTACGAATCTTTGCTTGATGAACAACGGGCACCGAAATCTCGACGTGGATCTAGCAATGTAAAGAGCAACAATAACAACAATAATGATAATCTGGAAGCATTAACAGAACTTGAAATCAAGGTTGAAGATTTAACTTCGAAACTATCCGATTTTACAGTTAATCTAATTCCGTCTTTAAAAGAAAAGATTCAGACTAAAGATGAGAAATTAAATAAAGTGATGCGGGAATTGAATATTGCAACTTCGCTTAATGATGCATTTTCTAAAAAAATTGAACATTTGAATAAGGTTACGGAAGAAAATAAGGCGACAATTGAAAAGCTAACAGAGGAAAACAAGGGTTTGCAAGAACAAGTCACTGATTTGATGTTCTTTTTGGATAGTCAAGAAAAGTTCAAGGATGAATCGCAGGAAGTTAAGGATGGTACAATCGTTATTCAACAACCACCAACCACGCTGGCCAATAGAAAGAACAGAAGGAAAAAGAAATAGACTAAGTCCGTGTGGATCTGCTACTCTTTTTTGTTTTTTTCTTGGGTTATTTTTTTCTAGGATTATTTATTTCTATTTCGGAAATTGTATATATTCGAAGATTATATGGATGGCGATCAACTGATAGAACCATGTCATCAATACGTGTGATGACAGGATGGGCGGGGAAGCGGCTGAAGAGAGTTTGCTGATTATGCAGCTTGTGGACATTAATGTGTGTATATGGAATAAATAATGATATGTTGCAACATGCAAGGTCAGTCGGCTTGAAGTAGTTCAAGTTTCCTCAAGAGATTTTGGCCCAATTTTTTTTGTTTCTTTTCAAAGCATAACAAGAATTAAAGATAGAAGATATAGATTTATAATGCCGTGACATCTATCTGCGAGGACACTTTTGCAGATTGATGTAGCAAAATTTTTCAATATTATTATTCTTTATTATGATATGCCGATTCTTTTTTTTAAAAATTTTTTGGTTTTACTTTTAGTTTCATTAAATAAAGATTTTTTTTATCACGAACATATGTACGTAAATGTGGATTTATATGGGAATAGTATATAATGGGGGTAATTTTTTTTCCCTTTCATTTATTAGTATTTTTTTTTCTTTTTTGAATGCTATATTTTGTATATTTTTTTTTCAATAATCTAATCCTTTGGATATATATCTATTACTTGTTCTTCTTTTTCATCGTCTTTTTTAAGCAATTACTATCAAATCATTAAACTACAAAAACGAGCACCAATGAATGGATCTAATTATCATATTCAGAGTAGTGGGTTGCCAAGATTACCATCATTTCAACAATTGAATGAAACCATCCGGAACCCTGAAATAGCGCAGGTCCAGTCATTGCAACCACCACAATCTCAATCGCAATCGCAATCACAATCACAACCACAATCACAATCACAGTCGCAACAGAATCTCCAACATCATCAATTATCAAATCATAGATTCCAATACACCAACAATGAATATAAGACATTGATGCTGTATAATGGCAATTATACCCAAAACCCGTCTTCCAAAGTTACACCTACAACTAACAATGGTAACATGGAGTATTCATATGGTCCGTCCTTGCATGGGCGACATGAAAGTTATCCAAACCAATATGTTTTCCCAAACCCAGAGATATCAAAGCAACCACTATCGAACAGAGTATCACCCACTTCGATGGACAGAAATAAAGCTTATTCTTATGGTCAAGAATTTGCTAATGAATTGAATAATGAAAAGATATCAAATACCTCGGGGGAATATAAATTTATCAACGATTTAATTAAATTTTTGATGAAATTTGAGATTAAATGTAACGAAATGAAACAACGTTCAACTAATACAAACAGTAATGGAACTACATCATTGACATTGAATCATATTGGAAATAATAATCTCATGGCGGAGAAGTTTATATCTGGAATGCCAGCCGAGGATTTAGACGAAGCGTTGAGCAATATCAAACGACTTGCACAAATATTTGAAAGTATTAAAGTTCAACATAAACATAGCAAGACCAATGGGTTGAAACGGAATGGCTTGTTTGTATATGAAAACGGAAATAAGAAACAGCACATCGACAAGAAGAAACAGCTTGGTAAGAAACAATCAAAGAATGGTAACTCTAATGGTGGGGCATTGATTTCTGGAGGTGAAATTGTTCCTATGGAGGTACACATGAGTCATAATGGTACCAATACCAATACCAACACTATTCATACAAAAGATAATAAAGCTGATTTGACTGGTGGAACTGGTGGGACTGGTGGTATGAATCATAACCCTGGTTTACAACGTTACTCTACCGGTGGATTAAATCCTCAATTGACGTTGAAACCAGATATCACTTGTCAACATTGTTGTTCACAAGAAACTCCCGAGTGGAGACGAGGACCAGAGGGAAGCAGAACGTTATGTAATGCTTGTGGATTATTCTACTCCAAATTAATTAAAAAGTATGGCTTGAGAGAAGCAGACAAGGTTATGCTACAACGCAAGCAAACTGGTACTGTTAATGATAGAAGAATCTTTTGAAAAAAGAAAGTACAGCCAGAGACAAATCATCAACGATTGGGGTTTTTTTTTTGTATGTTCCTTAGTTTCTTAGTTTGTTTGATTTTACAGGTATTGTTTAGTCTATAGTTGTGTGTTTTTTTTTTTTTGTTGTTGTTGTTGTTTTATTGTAAGGGTAGGTTTATATACTTCTTTTTTGTCTTTATCAAGTTGTTAATGAATAAAAAAAAATTGCAGCCAAAAGTTAACGGGATCGGTTATGTGCAGTCCATTCATAAATTCTGATTCTTTGTGTTTCTTTATCATTTTTTTTTTTTTACTGCATTTTTTTTTGGTTGTCTCATCGCAATGCAAAAGAAAAAAAATATAGGTCAACTAGGTTAATGAACAAAAAATTTTTTATACTATTTTTTTTTTACAACCAACTTTCTATCCTTTTAAACCTTCTTATCCACCACCCAAATTCACAATAACTATATATGACTATGTCTGATTCATCCAAATCAGTACTAAGTAATAAAGAATTCTCATTTCCTAGAGGTGGTTCCAAGCCATTAAGTGCATTGGAAGTTAAGGAGATTTCTAATGAGGCCATCAAAGATGTCTTGTTTGAACAAGCAGAATCTAATAAAAGATCCAATTCTACAAAATCAGATCAACCAAAGAAAAAACAAAGAAAACAATCATCCAAGAAGAAAGCAACTAAATCAGACAAAAAAGATACTGAAGACGATGAAGAAACTAAATCTGTTCATATTGAAAGTTTCAACTTTAGAAACATCCTCAATGGAACTTTAGTTTTGGGACAAATCAAAGCCATTAATAAACTTGATCTTACTTTGGCATTGGGTGATAATTTAGTTGGTTATATCCCAATTACATCTATTAGTCCTCAAATTACAAAACTTCTTGAAGATTTCGAACAGGAATCATCCGAAGATGAGGAAGAAGAAGATGATGATGACGAAGATGATGATGATGAAGAAGAAGAAGGAAAAGCAAAATCAGTTGCTACTGTTAAAACAAAGCAAGAAAAAGAATTCCCTGATTTGAAATCTATATTCAAGATTGGATCTTGGTTGAAAGCTATCGTTACAAGCTCCAACGAAGATATCAAAACCAAGAAGAGAATACAATTAAGTATAGAACCAGAATCTGTCAACAAAAATTTGGAAACTGAGGACTTAATTGTCAACAGTATTTTGCAATGTTCAGTTAAATCGGTTGAAGATCACGGTATCATCTTGGAAACTGGCAGAGACGAATACTCTGGATTCATGAGCAATAAAGAATTGAAAAACGCCAACATCGATATTGAATCTGTCAAGCCAGGTTTGGTTATCTTGAGTTCAATCTCATCAAAAATTTCTGGCAGAACCATTAATTTAAAACCAGCCAGCACTGTTTCTGTTAAAAAAGGAGCTGTTACTACTATCGCATCAGTTGATTCTATACAAGCTGGTGTGATTGTTGACGCATTAATCAACGATGTTACTGACAATGGTTTGGTCGCCAAAGTTTACGGTTTGGTTGATGGTACCATTGCTTTATCTCAAATCCAAAACTTTGATGTCAAAGACTTGAAGCACAAATATGCTATCGGAACCAATGTCAAAGCAAGGGTTTTGGCTGTTCTATTGAAAAACGGAACTAAGAAATTGATCTTATCTATATTGCCACATGTTTTACAATTGGGAGACAACTCCAGTGAAGAAAAAGCTCTTGAAGCTTTCCCAGTTGGTCACATTTTTGAATCAGTTAAAGTTGTTGGAAATGATACCAACTACATATATGTGGAATTCGGTTCTTCTTCATTATTTGGTCAAATTCACAACTCTAAAATAGACGATGATAAAACATTGCTCGATTACACTGTTGGATCAACCCACAAATCTAGAGTTGTTGGATTCAATCAAGTGGACAATTTGCTTATTTTAACATTTGAAACTAAAATCATTGATGCCAAATACTTGAAAGCTGAAGATATCCCAATTGGAACATTAATTTCCAATGTTGAAATTGTTAAAGTTTTGGAAGATGGGGCAGGTATACATGTCAAACTTTTCGATGATTTTAAAGGATTTGTTCCAGGTATCCAAATGTCCGATATTAAACTTGTTTACCCAGAAAGAAAATTCAGAGTTGGCACTAAAGTTAAAGGTAGATTAATGGGTAGTAAAGGCAAACGTGTTTATATAACATTAAGAAAATCTTTGGTGAACTTAGAAGATGATGAAATATTGTCCAGTTTTGACCAAGCTGAAATTGGATTCAAGACCAATGCAATTGTCGAAAAATTCGTTCCTAGCGGTTGTATCGTTAAGTTCTTTGGTAGATTAAGAGCATTCTTACCTAATAATGAAATTTCAGAAACTTTTGTTGACAGTGCCAGTAACTATTTGAAATTAGGACAAATTGTTAAAGTCAGAGTTTTAGACATTAACAAAGAACAACAAAGATTAGTTGTTACCTTGAAGCAATCAAGTGAGCTTTCTAACTCCCAAAAGAATGAAATCGGTAAATTGGAATCAGGTAGATCTATTGTTAATGCAACCGTTGTTGAAAAAACTAAGGATTCTATCTTGGTTGAATTGGAGAAATCTAGTTTGAGAGGTGTTATTGCCGATGGTCAATTATCCGACGGAAACTACGAACAAAATAGATCCCTTGCTAAGAAATTAAAAGTTGGTGAAAAATTAGAGGTTTTGATTTTGGATAAAGACTTGAAGGCAAGAACTGTTATTGGTACCGCTAAACCTTCATTAATTGAAGCTGCCAAGAGTAAGATTTTACCAACTGATTTCAATGATATCCAAGTCAACAAGGTTGTTAAAGGTTATATTAAATCTGTCACTAACTTGGGATTGTTTGTTACATTTACCAGTAGATTAACTGGTTTGATTTTGGCTAAATATGTTACCAAGAACCCTAAGGAAGATTTAACCAAGAAATTCTACAAATACCAATCAGTTACTTGTCGTGTTATTAGCATTGATCAAGAAAATGAAAGATTCTTGTTGACCTTGGGATCTGGAGGTTCTAACAGTAACGAGGATGAAGAATTGGTCAATCCAATTGATACCACTAAGAAAATTGTTGCTGATTATACTACAGGTTCTAACACCAAGGCATTAATTAAATCTGTTAAAGGTACTCAATTGAATGTTCAATTAGCTGACAATCTTCAAGGTAGAGTTGATATCACCCAATGTTTCAAATCATTTAAAGATATTAAAAATGAACAACAACCACTTTCATCAAGCTTCAACAAGGGTTCCATAATAGATGTTAAAGTTATTGGTGTCCATGATGCTAAGAACCATACATTCTTACCAATTACTCATCGTAAATCCAATAAAAACACCATTTTGGAATTATCATTGCATGATAACAAAGTTAACGATAAATCATTAAGTGAATTAACACTTCAAGATGTTAAAGCTGGAGATGAATTATTAGGATTTGTTAATAATATTAGTAAAGGGTCTGTTTGGGTTTCTGTTTCCCCTTCAATTAAAGGTAGAATTTCATTTTTGGATTTAAGTAATGATGGATTGATTTTCCATGATATTGACAATAAATTACCAATTGGTAGTGCCATTAAAGTTAATGTTAAACAAGTTGATTTGGAACATAAAACATTGGCATTAAGTACAAGAGATAGATTTATTGAAAAATTCGAAGATGTTGTCAAGGGTGAAACCTATCCTGCAAGAGTTCTTAAAATCAAATCAAATCATGTTTTAGTTGAATTGGGTACTGATGTTATTGCTTCATCTTTTATTGCCGATGCTTTGAATAACTATTCTGATAAATTGGATCATGTTTATGAAGCTAATGAATATGTTCCAGCTAAAGTTTTGGATATTGATGAAGAAAACAAACGTATTTCTGTTTCTTTGAGAGATGAATCTATCAGTGAAGATAAAGTGATTAATTCCATTGCTGATTTGGAACGTGGACAAGTTATTAAAGGTTTTGTTAAGAATATTGCTAATAATGGTGTTTATGTTTCTTTGGGTAGATCCATTCATGCATTAGTCAGAATTTCTGATTTATCTGATTCTTATTTGAAAGATTGGAAGAAATTTTTCAAAGTCAATCAAATGGTTATTGGTAAAATCGTCAATTGTAAAGAAGAAGGTAGAGTTTTAATGACATTGAAAGAAAGTGAAGTCAATGGAGAATTGAAATTATTGAAAAGTTTTGATGATTTATCAGTTGGTGATATATTTGAAGGTACTGTTACTTCAACCACTGATTTCGGTGTGTTTGTTAAATTGGATGGTACTGTCAATATTAGTGGTTTGTGTCATCATTCTGAAATTGCCGAAAATGATGTTGATAATGTTAAACTGTTGTTTGGTGATGGTGATAGAGTTAAAGTTAAAATTTTGAAGATTGATACTGAAAAGAAACAATTATCATTAGGTATGAAAGCATCTTATTTTGCCACTAGTGGTGATCAAAAAGATCAAGATGAAAGTGAAGCCGAAGAAGAAGAAGAAGATGTTGACATGGAAGATGCTGAAGAAGAAGAGGAAGAAGATGATGATGATGAAGAAGGTGAAGATGATGATATCATGGATATCGATGAAGAAGCCTCTGATGACGAAGAAGAAGCCGAAGAAGAATCTCAAGATGAAGACGCTTCTAAAGAAAAATCATTATCTACCGGATTATCAACCAATGGTTTCGATTGGACTGCATCTATATTGGATCAAGTTGGTGATGATGAAGATTCTTCTGATGATGAAGATGATGATGAAAGAGACTTTGCCAGTGGAAAATCCAAGAAGAAATCTAAGAAGAACAAGAAATCACAAACCAGTATTGAAGATAAAACTGGTGATTTAAATACTAGAGCTCCACAATCTGTTAGTGATTTCGAAAGATTGTTGATTGGTAATCCAAACTCATCTATCTTATGGATGAATTACATGTCATTCCAATTACAATTGAGTGAAATTGAAAAAGCCAGAGAAATTGGTGAAAGAGCATTGAAAACCATTAATTATAGAGAAGAACAAGAAAAATTGAATATTTGGATTGCATTATTGAATTTAGAAAATACATTTGGTAGTGAAGAATCATTGGAAGAAATGTTCAAAAAAGCAAGTCAATATATGGATTCATTCATTATTCATCAAAAATTGATCAATATTTATATTATATCAGAAAAATTTGATCAAGCAAATGAATTATTTAAAGTTTTCACTAAGAAATTTGGTAAGAATATTCATTCATGGATAATGTATGGATCATTCTTGTTGGATCAAAAATTAAATGATGAAGTTCATGAAATTTTATCCAAAGCATTAAATATCTTACCTAAGAAGGAACATATTGAATTGATTAAGAAATTTTCTCAATTAGAATTCCAAAAGGGTGATCCAGAACAAGGTAGATCATTATTTGAAGGATTAATTGCTGATGTTCCAAAAAGAATTGATTTATGGAATGTTTATATTGATCAAGAAATTAAACTTGAAAAGGAAACTGAAGAAGAAAGTAAAGGTAAAGTTGAAGAATTATTTGAAAGAGTTTTAACTAAAAAAATCACTAAAAAACAAGCCAAATTTTTCTTTAATAAATGGTTGAATTTTGAAGAAGATAAAGAAGATGAAAAAATGATTGCAAAGGTTAAAGCCAGAGCTGCTGAATATGTTCAAAATAATAGTTAAACAAACAATTCCAAATATATAATGTAATATAGATATATGTGTATAGTAAAAAGATATATATAAACAATTAAAAATAAGATTAATTAAAAGAACGAAAGATAAATAGATGAATTTACGGAAATGTTCCATTATGGGATTTTTCGGGTCTTTGTGTATGAGATTTATTTATTTGAATTTGGTTTATTTTATTATTTTCACGTGCATCACATCATCAACATGAAATAACCAAAAATAAGATCTATTTTTTTTTAAGAAATATACAAACCATAACAAATCCCTATTGTTCAGTAATGTCACTAAAATAAAAGATAATATAATTAACAATAAAGAAAAATCCCGAATAATGAATGTGATAAATGAATCAAGAAAGATAAAATAGGGACTAAGATTTATCTTTTTTTTTATGGACCGATACGTTTTGAGAATATATCTACTGATAATCTTCTGTATCTGAATTGGTTTTTTTTTTTGTAAATGTGATATTTTGAAAAAAGAAACTTAATATAGGACGGCGATTACATAAGGGAATTTTGTTTGATCAATTCAAATCAAGAAATACGTTTTGTATTTATTTTTATTTGCCAATAAATAATAGAAAAACAGTTGGATGTTGGATATTCTTCTTTATTCAATTCACTTTTCATTATTGGTAATTATTATTATTATTAAGATTGTATATAATTTAATTTTCTATATTTTGTTGGCTCGGAGTATAGAGAGAGAGAGAGACGGAGTATTTATGTAAGCGCGTCAATGGGTGAAACAGAGGGGAAGGAAGAGAAGATCAAGAGTGCAGATGTGGTTGTGTAGATTGAAATATGTACATTAATTTATTATCCACAATTATGATCAAAAGGGAGTAAAGGGAATCAATAAGGGATGATGTGCATAACCATAATCGAAGAGAAGGTGGAGTAACATGAAGTGGAGTACTTTTAAATGTCTGAGTGGGGTGGGATGTGGGTGAGACGGTACAGTACCAAATGGGAGAAGCGAGAAGGAACACAACACTGAATGGTAAGGCAGAAAAAAAACTATGAATGTGTTGGAATACGTTTTACTTGGAAGATATTTGGTTTCAAGATATCTTACTCTAATAGGGATATTAAACCCCACGGTATCCACATAACACAAATGAAACAGTTGCATATGAGTGTGATAATATTTATACCATTTGCTTAAGTACTGGTGATGGTATCGGTGATAATGGTCTTTCATTAGGATGTTCACCTCGGAGGGTTAACTCTGAGGTTCAAATCTTCTGATTCTCGATCCAAAGGAAAGGAGAAGAAGAAGAAGATGCAAATTGTGAATGATACTTTACTCTATTGTAATATTATGATAAAGTGTTGAGTGTTGAGCGTGTTGACCATAATGAGTTGTGTAGTGGAGGTGTGTGTATTCCCAAACGTTTGTTATCAAGAAAAAACAGTTGCAAAAACGAACTAAAAAAAAAAGAAACTTTCTCCTGATGGTTATATGCAGTGCAATAATTTTGTTGGCAAATAATTTCAATACTAGTGACAGTTGTACGAGTAATAATGGAATGGGTGTCGGTTCTATATTTGCTCCTGATACAGTTGTATGTATCTTAGGGTAAGTAAACAAGGTTATCATACGATATATGTTCCTTATCCATCAATAAGTGACAGGAAAACAAGTAACCAGTAACAAGAAAACAGGCAATGTCTATTCATGTGTCAATTACTGTGCGGAATGTCTTGTTTTTAATTTAACAAGATGTTCCCATCAACAAGAATTTAAAGTGGTAAGAATCATAAGCATCATAAGAATCACCCAATTTCAGTGGATATGTAGCATGTTATATATGTTATATATGTATGATGTAGTAATTTCCTGGTTGTCTATGATTTGTAATTAATTTATTTGCAATCGAAATCACATGCAACAATTAAGTGTGTGTGTATTTTCGCGTGTCTGTGAGTCTGTGTATAACTTAGCTTAGCTTGTGTGTGTGTGTGAAAAAAAAAGAAACAACCCCCCTCCTCCATATATTATCACACCCATACAGCAATAACTAAGCCCACAAATATACACCAGAAAATATATATCGATAGTTAGTTAAATATAAATAGAATCTCTATTCCTCTGCCGTCTATATTTTTGGCCTTGTCTTGCTTACTTTTGTCTTTCATCTTTTGTTTCTGGTTGAATCATTTATCATTAATTACCATCGTCTAATACCATCGACTTCATCCAGAAGGTACTAATACGAACATTTCATAATTGTCTCTCTTAGGCCAACAAAAAGATTACCCAACTAAGAGTAGCTTGCATAAAAAAAAAAGAAAAATCCAACTTGCCCCAAAAAAAAAAACGCACAAGAAAAAGAAGCGCTAACTAACTAATAAAACTGTTGCTTACTGAGTTAAATTTTTCACAGGATTCCTTTTTTAGTTTTTTTTTTTTTCCTTGTTACTGTTTCTGTTTTCTGTTCTGTTTTTGTCCTGGCTTATACTGCCCGCAATCAAATATATATATATTTATTATCACACAATCTAGCAACCAACCAATAAATTTCCCACACCACACATACATACAATTATTAGCTACAAAAAATGGCCACTGCTACAATGACTACTCCAGACCACCAGCAACATCAACAACAACAACAACAACAGGAACTGCCACCTCCTCCTCCATATTCAAGAACAGACGCCACTCATCCAATCAAACCCACAGATGTAACGCATCTAATTCATCACGATCAACAACAGCACCAACAACCAACCGAACAGGACTTAGTTTCTGCAGCTCAAACTTTGACCCTGTTGACAAGAAATGCTACTCCACCATCAGACTCAGATACAATAATAACAGACAGCCAAACCCCACCTCCTCCCACTCTTCCCCTGCTACCATCACTTACACAACAACTCGCGCAGCCACTCGGGCAACCCCAATCAATTCCAATGGAAGGAGTCCAACAACAACAGCAACAACCAGTACAACCGAGACATCCGTTTGTTTCTACCGTGTCGATGGTTGCCAAGCATCCAATCGTTTTAAATGCTGTCAAATATTATGAAGACTCGAAGAGAAATTATCCTTCTTTCAACTATGCTGCTGGTATAGTGGAATCTGCTGCAATTCCTGTTGTCACCAATATTGAAGCTAAATTAAATACCAGATACCAAACAAGACAAGCATCTATTGCTTCTGCTTCAGACTCGGTATCTTCTTCTACATCTACTAATATTACACCAACTGTTTCTGTTTCTGGTGATTACAAAATACAATCCAATACTCATAAAAAAAAGAGACGATATAGTAACTCAAGTCAAACAACAACTAATTCAACGGTAGATACTAAAAAAAGGCTACAATTTTGTATAAATATTCTTAAATTGGCAAATGCTAATATCAACTCAAAAGTGGAATTTTTGCATGAAAAAATTAATGAAACTGAAATTGCTGTTAAAGAAGAGCGAGAGAAGTTGAATATTCAAAGATCAAATGAAGGTGGAAACAATGATTCAACTCAAAAGACAAAAACTGAAATTATTGGTACCGTCAAAAAAATTATACATTTAATATCCAATTTCCGTCCTTCTTCATTGGGTGATACTACAAATAACAATACCAATGCTAATAGTCCACTAAGTCCAGTTTCTTCAAACAATAGTTCACAAGGTACAACCACCACCACAAATACCGCCATTAATCATAACCAAGACTTGGAATTAAAAAATGCTATACGAGATATCATTTTACATTTACCATTATCATTACAACAACAAAATGTTCAACAACCATTAGGAGGTAATGCACAAGATGATGTGATTTTTAAATTTGCTAAAGAATCCTTGGTTATGATAAGTAGGTTGACCCAAATATTTACTGAGAAATTAGACCAAGTTGAAACTTGGGTTAATGGTGAAGAGCAACAATTGCAAACACAAGGACAAGGACTAGAGGATCAACAACAAATGTACCAATTACAAGAAAAGGCAAGAATGGAACAGAAATTGAAAGATGATGAAGAAGAAGAACATTTGGCTGCCGAAACTAAACGTATGAAGATAGATGAAAGTAGGTAGAAATATAGACAAACGACGAGGGAGGTGAAGCATGTTGTATACATAGTATCTGTGTATATTATCACTTTATTATTATTATGTAAGATTTAATTTATATTATTGTTAATATTAGGGTTCTTGAATGTGAGTTTAATGTGAGTGTAATGTGGTTAAAAGTTCCTGGTCGTGTGAAATCTTTCAAATCAGACACAGGATGCATGCGAACTATTACAATGTGAAACAGAGAGATAGTTAGAAATTATGATGTTTATTATATGTAACTACTATTCTCTAATAAAAACAACAATAAACCAAGGATTAATAAAGCAGGTTAAACAACCCAACCCAACCAAGCCCAACCGAGACTATCCAACATATCCAAGCAAGGAGACTGAAGAATCAAACAGACCAACAAAGTAACTCATTTCAAGCAAAAAAAATAAGATATACTGCCCTGTTACTTACCTACCACAATTTAAAAACATTACCACCACCTTTCAATTAGTTTGATTACTATTTCATTAAAAGCTACTCATACCAACATATAGTCCATCAATATTTGCCACAAGTTCTTTTTGTTTTTTATTTTTATTTATTTTTTTTGTTCCCTTTAAAATTACGTCATGAATTCTGATCAAGATTTACTAAATATGACATCGCCATCCTTAGAACAAGAAGAAGAAGAACAAGATGAAGATGAAGAGTCGATCCAACCACCTAAAAGGAGAAGGCTTGATAGACATTTATCTACCGCTACGCCACCTGTGTTAACAAATGCAGAAACCACTGAAAGTTATGATGATAATAACAATAATAATGATATTGATAATGATAATAACAATGACAATGACAATAATGATAATGAGGATGAGGATGATGATGAGGATTATGTTCCTGAAAATCAATCCAGAGTTAGTGTTACTGAACTACTACCAGAACCTGTTGAAGTTGTTCCTTCTAATGAACCACCAGAGATTATCGAATTATTGTCCGACGATAGTGAGGATGAAATATCAAGACCGGAATCAGGTCATGGTAATGGTGGCGTTATTGATTTGATAACTGAACTGAGTCGAAATTCCCCTATTGCCATTTCTGATGATGACGACGATGATGATGATGGAATTGAAATCATTACTGTTAATACCAATGTTCCAACTTCTGTCTCTCAATTTAGTAATCGTCAAGATGAAGATGAAGATGAGGGTGGCGAAAGAGAGATTGAAATTACTGGTGAACGAAGGGTTTCTGATGCTTCTAGAACATTTGGATTTTCTGGGTCAAACAATTCTCAACCACAAATTTTCAGACGTGAACCAACACCAGTGTTTCCTAATAGAACGGTAAGACTACATACTCCAGTTGGTGATATTCCTATTGAAGGAGAAGTGCGAGAAATAGAAGATGCATCAAGAAATGAATTAACCAGGGTAAATCAAGAAAATCGAAATCGACGAGAATTACTACAAGATAGACAAAGACATATTTCTCGTAGGTTAGCCGAATTGGACCAACGACAAATTAACCTTCGTCAACAAGATGTTCATCTAGGGAATGAATTGAACCACTTACAACGAGAGCTAGAAGACTTTGAAAATCGGAGATCTCATTTAACTGAGGTATATTCACGAAATGACATCAGAATAACAAATTTACAACGGGAATTACGTGGAATAAATCAAGCAGCCAGACACCCTCCTCATGGGGGTGGTAATTCCGGTGGAAGTGGCAGATCATTCCGAGGTCCAGATGGAAGATTGCAAAGATTTTTAACTGGAGGGGATGAACAAATAGAACGTGACCGTATTCAACAAGAATTAGATCAGTGTATTGATCGTAAGAGGAATTTACGCCCTGAACTTAATGATGTGACGCGAAGGTTTCATCTGTTAGAAAGGGAGATTCTTCGAGTTCAACTGGACCGAAATCAAATTCGAAGATCACAAGCATATAATAGAGATCGATTTTCTGAATTAGATGGACAATATAATTTCTTGCGAAATCAATTAAATCGAATGAATGAATCGCGTCGAAGTAACAGACCAGAACGACCTCAACCAAGATTGGTTCGTACGAATAATAATAGAACCCCAATAATGTCAGAGAATCCATCACTTGCTGCTCATAGAAGACCACTACCAGCACGGGAGTACATAATTGATGATTGGTCAGGACCAAGAAGAGGAGGAGGAGGAAGAAGGAGAAGAAGTAGTAGTGGTAGTGAAGGTGGTAGAATAATGGAAATTTTTCATCCTGAATCAAATATGCTTGCTTCATTTGAGGGCTTATCAGGAAACCACCCCCATGTACGAGTTATTTCATCCACCACTGGACCAAGACTAAATCGAAATCGAAATGGCAATGGAATTGGAATTGGTATTGGAAATGGAAATGGAAATAGAAGTGCACAATTTGCTGCATTGCAGCTTCATTTTCAAGGAGCATTTAATGCAGCCATGTCTGATGATTTTGATACCCAAATAGAACGGTCAATTATGCAAAGAATAGAAGAAGATAATAATCGAATGTTAGATAATCGACTTGAACGAGAATCTAGGTTTAACAAACGAGTAATTGATGAGAAAGAAAAACAAATATCCAAAGAGGATTCTCAACATACAAATCATATCTCCAAATCAACTCAAAATGGAGATCAAGAAGAAGTGAATTATGTTTGTGAATTGTGTAATATTGAATTAGGAGACGGTATAAGTGAAGAATTTGAACCTGGGGATGCAAGATATGATTTAAAATTTTCAAATTATGCAGAAGAATATAATTGTCAAGCACCATGGTTTTGTAATTATCCAATTTCAAAAGTTGATATTGAATTATCAAAAAGAGTATTTATTTCAAAATGTGGACATTTATTTTGTGGAAGATGTATTAAAAATATATCTAATCGACCTAAAAATACTAAAAGAGGTAGAAATAAAGAAAATCAATTGATATCAATTAAAAATCCTAATATTTATGCACCTACTAAATGTCCTGAACCAAATTGTAACAAACGTTTTACCCCAAGAAGTTTTACTGAAGTATATTTCTAAACTAAAATATACTATGTAAATAAGAGAAGTAGTTAAGTTAATTAGTTAGGTAAGAATAATAGAAAAAAAGGAGAGTGTTTTGTAGTTATGTTAGATTGGTGAATACACTACTTTGATGTTTACTAATTCATTATTTTGTACAAATAATTAAATTGAGAATAATTTTACATATTTACAATACACCAAAGAGAAGACATTAATAAATATTTATCAGGAAACGTAGTTAAACAAGTATATGGGTGAGAGTGAGTTGGGTTTTGACAGGAAAGTTGATGGTAATAAATTTTAGAAGTTCGATCATATTTTTTTAAACTAAAATTGATGCAAAATTTAACAAAAAAAATATACATTAATTCAATTTTCGTAAAATATTATGTCAAAAAAAATTAGCATAATCAAAATGATTAATTATGGGAAATAAATCAAGAAAAAACGGTCCTACATTATCAGATTAGTGACCAAACCCCCAAAAACATCTTAAAAGTAATCCAATTTGGCAAATAACTAATGAAAATCAAGATCAAGGAGATAATTATAATGATGATAGACGTTAATATGACAAGATAATTAAATTAAAAATAGAAATACGACTCCTTTCTCTTCTTCCTCAATTAAGGAAAACAGGGAAATATCTCCTTTTCTTCTAATAACCAAACCAAGAAAAGGGGAGGGAGGGATTATAAAGACGTGTTGAGTTGTGAATTAAAAAAAGAAAAATCACACATACTTAGTATATACCTATTTTGGATTTTTTTTTTTAAGGTTATTTCTCCAACGGTTATGAACATTTTTGGTTCTGTTGCCTTGTTGTGTTGGTGGTGGGGGCCGTGATCGTGATTGTGATTGTGGATGTGGTTAGGATTTTGATGTGCATGGTGTTGGGCTCGGGCGAGCGTGGAAGTGGGGGGACGGGAGGTGGGAGGATGCACAAATTGGTATTACTGTAGTTGGTAATAATAAAATTCTGTAATGAAAAAAAAAAAACTCACAAACGAGAATCGAATTGATAGGTTTCCTAATTAGGAAATAATTAACTTTTTTTTTGTTTCTCTTCCCGGTACGTCTGTCTATGACTAGGCTTAAATTAATTTAATCGAGTCAACTTTTGATGGATGTAAATCATTTATTTGGTCGTTAGATAGTGAACAGAGGTGACAGCCATAATTGGTAATTTATTTTCTTACAGGTATGGTGAGAAATATAAGTTACTTTTATTCTGTATTTTCAACTAGTTACAATCTACTATTACGCATGACGAGCCAGTTACAAAGTAATTTTCTTTGACAGAATGGAAGGGAAGAAAAGGAAAGGGATAGAGAAAAGGGGAAAGTAGGTTAGACAAGGAACGTACTTGAATTTCATCAATTGGAAATCTCTTCCCTTTTATGAATAAATTCATCAGTTTTCCCAAAAGGGAAATTTATAATAATTACACGACCGCCCCCTCCAATTGCTGCGAACTTTTTTTTTCGTCGTATTAACCTAGAATAGACATTACGTAAAAAGGAAATTGATCGATTGATGTATGTAAGATATTACCCTTATTTTATATTTTTTCTTATTTTAAAATTCCATTATTACTGTAATAATTTCCTAATTAGATATTGAGTAATAACAAATATATAAATCATTCAATTTGTCACCTCGTTTTCGTCTTTCATTCTTCTTTTTCTTTTTCTTAAACTTCTTCTTCGTCAAAAGATTTTTCTTTTTTTTTCTTACAGTTTCCTTATACCCCCAAATACAATAATAAAACACTTTTTTTTAATAAAAAAAGCTTACAACTATATACCATTTATACAATCTTTTGAGTTAAAGTCAGTTCAAATTATAGTTTGTTCATATATTTATTCACTTATCAACCATGTCTGAATTATCCTTGACTCCAATAGAAATCGATCAAGTCAAAGCATCATGGAAAAAGATTTCCAACAAGAAAGATTTCTTTAATGAATTGTATCTTAATTTAATTGAGAAAAATACTGGATTAAGTGCTGTTTTCAATCATGATTACTTGGTTATCAATCAACATGCCAATATCTTTGGTGACTGTTTTGGATTCATCATTAATAATCTTGAGGATTATCAAATGATTGATGAATTTATTTATCAATTTGTACAAGAAAATCAACGTTTTGCAAATATGGCAACCAAATATTTGGAACCAATGGGAAATTCCTTGATTTCAACCTTGAGAAATAATTTACCAAACGATCGTTCTGGCACATCTTCAAGTGTGCTGGAATTAATTTGGGTTAAAGTTTATGTTTTCTTTGCTAATACTGTCTTGCAATATGAAGATGAAATCACAAGTGAAACTAACTCATTACTGGAAATTGATGTTCCTCCTTTAAATATTTCAAGAGATAGAAGACAATCTGTGGACACTATGCCTACTCCTTCTCCTCCACCAACTACTCAACACCCACAACAACAACAACCACCACCACAAAAAGAAGAATCGATAAAACCAACAGAGCTTCCAGTTCATAATGCCCCAGTTATTGGATATGATAATTCTAAACCAGCTCAAGTTTTGGATAAATTTAATTCCATTGAAATTGACTTGAAATCAAATGACAAATATAAAGGGTTTAGAAGATCAATGGATGTTGCTCAATCTCCAGTAAAAGTTGCAATTCCAACTGCTTCAACTTTTCAAAAAACTGTTTCTTCTTCACTTTCAACTACAACTACAACCACAACAGCTAGTGCAATTCCACAATCAAATATGTCATCCACTTTGAAGAGCATGTTGGCTGATGAAGATGAATATTTCAAATCTCCAAAACCTTCTTTTGATCCAAGAAGAAGAAGAACAGCTGGTTCAAGTGGTTATACTTCACCACTTCAGGCTCCTTCAACTCCTAAATTGCAATCGAGTGCTTCTAGTTTCAATGAAAAACAATTTGAATCCCCAAGAATGAATCCAGGTGAAAACTTTGGTGTTGGTAACAATGAAGAAACTGATGGTGAAGAATTTGTAACCCCTGGAAACAGTAGAAGAGGTTCATTTTCCGAAAGTTATCCTGCTAGTTCATTGTTGGCTAAATTGAGAAAATTCCAAGACCCAGTTGACGTTGAAGATGAAGAACCAGAATCAAAGGATTCTAGTCCGGTGATTGAGAATAACTCCGATGATTCAATTGATGTTCCAAGCTTTGATCCAAGACAAAGAAGAAGAATGAATGCAGATTTGAATAAACATATTCCATCTCCAGAATCTAGTGAAGTTGATGAACTAGAAGAAGAAGACTTGTTTATTAATAAAATCAAAGCCCCAGCTTCAAAGCAACAACCACAACAACAACAACAACAAGCACAACAACCTAAACAATCTGTTCCTGAAAGATCCTTATCAAGAGGTGGAATCACTGGTGGTACATTTGATTACCAATCATTTGGATTGAAAGGATTGGCTCCAATTGTTGAAGACGATGATGTTTCAAGTAAATATGAATCTGATGGCGAATCAGCTGCTTCAAACCGTAGTCATGAGAAATTGTCTACCAAGTTAAGTAATGTTTCATCAACTGACAATGATTTCAATTCCAGAACTTCATCATTATCATTACACAATTCCGATTACAAATCTTCCTTTGTTTCAAGTAATGGAGAAACTGATTCTCTTGGTTTGAAAGGTGGTTCTGGTTTACGTCATGAGGTTCATTCAAGAGCTACTTCTGTTGCAACTGATGATTTCCAATTTGCTGTCGCACCGCAAAAACAACAACAACAACAAAAATCTGCTGTTATTTCCAACAACCACCAACAATCCAACCATGGAAGAGACAATTCTATTTATTCATTGGGAGCTAAATCTTCAATGTCTACTGGTTCCTTATCTTCCAGTGGTAGAGCTTCATTGGGATTTATGAGATCTTCATTTGTGTTGAAGAAGGAAATGGAAACTCAAGGTTACAACCATCCAGAAAATGTTGTCATGCCATCTAATAGACAACTGGCTTCAGTTCCAGTTAGTCCAAAATTGAACAACAAATCTTCAAGTAATTCATTGCAACCACCAAGAAATTCAGTCTACTTGAGCAACAAGGCTAATTCGGTTTCTAGTTTTGGTAACAAGAGAAGCTACAACAATAGTCCAACTGGATTTGCTGTTGATTCTCCAAGTGATTCTGCTTACAATTTGCTCAATTCCTTTTCACAATCCTCTCCTGTTGTTCCACCTCCAGTTCCAAAGAAGGATAATAATTATAATAATAGAAATTCTAGATACGGCCACCTTGAAGAACCTAAGAAAAAGAGTGGATTGTTGGGTAGATTATCATCAATTTTTTCATCTAGATCATCATCTCCAAAATCAACTCCATCAAATTCAAGAAAGAATTCAGTTATGATTAGTAATCCTTCACCAATATCTTCTGGATCTGGTTCTGGTTCTGGTTATACAGTTGGTGGTGTTGCTACCAAAAGAGGTTGTGAAATGACTGCTCGTGAATTCTACCAACAACAACAAAAACAACCAAGTCCATTATTTGCTAATGGATCCAATCCATCTGTTTCCCACATTCCACCAATTATTAGAAAAGTTGAATCTAGTGGTTGTTCAATTACCAATTCTAGTACTAACAGAAAGACAACTTCTTCTACTTCAGCAAGTGGAAATTCTGGTGTTTATGGTTACAAGTATGGATCTCATCATGATTTAAGTTCTGTTCATACTGGAGAAACTAGTACTTCAGGCTTTTCAATGTTGAAGAATACCAATAAAGGTGATGTGAAGTTTGTTCCTCCATTGACTAGACATACTAGAAAGGGTAACAAGTATAATGTTAAGAAAGTTCCTTATAACATTTGGGCATAAAAAATATCATGTGGAATTAATGAGATAGAGGAATGAAAGAGAGTGAAAAAAGATCGAAAATGAGTTTGATGGGCTATTTTTATGAATTTTTTTGATTTACCTCTAATGATTGTTTATTGGAATTGAAAAAGACTTCTTCAATAATAACTTTGAGGGTTTTTGCCTTTGATTAAGTTTCCAGAACATCTAATTTCCTTCGTGTTATTTCATATAAAGTTCCCCACCAATTGAATACTTATTGTTGCTGATTTACTTCTAGTTCACTTTCCATATTTCATACATCACATTTATTATTATTATTATTTGGTTCTATTTTTGGTTGTTTTATTTGGTTTTGGTTTTTTTTTGTTTTGTTTTCTTCATTCCTCATTTTTGTACTTTTATGGCTTTTCCTTATTTTTTATTTTCTTTAAAGGTGATTTTTATTTATTCTTTCGTCGTTGCTACCTTCAAAAGCTGTGCTTATTGGTAAGGTATGGTATTTCATAATTTTCGTTGTTCTAACCAAAAAAAAAGAACATTATATTTTTTAGTCTATTTTATTTATTTCTCATGTGTATATTAGTTTTCCTTTAATTTTTAAATTAATGACTTCTTCGTTTTTATCTTTTTCGCAGCTTTTCATTATTTGTTTAACTACTACAAGTAGTAGCGGTAATAGCAATAATACATACATACCATATTTGTACGTTTCTCTTACTTCCTTCCTTAATTGGATATCTTATTCATTTAAGTTGTATTACATTTGATTTCTAAATTTTGGAAAATACAATGTTTAACACTTCCAACGTCTTCTTCTTTTTCTTATTTCTTCTTCTTCTTCTTCTACAAGGCTTTGTAAAGTAAATTAATATGCCCTAATTAGGAAATATTCCGTAACCTTTGATCCACAACCTTGCTTTCCCACTTTATGACTATCAGAGACTACGAGTTCTTCAACTTCATATCGTTTACTTTCATCACCTCTGTATTCACTCATTATCATAAGATATATACATACATAGAATAGATGAATTAACCGTATATGTGTTATTGTTTTATTAGGTTCTACGGATAACATTCCATACGCATTACCTGTTCTCGGTTTTATTTTTCTCCTTATGTTTTGTGATCAAGAAGCACCATCATCTCTCATCATCATCACCTCCATGAATTCTTTTTGTATCTTTATTACACTTTCAAATCATTTATAATTTGAAATAGTTAACATTCCTAATATTGTCTAATTGATTTAATTGTGCTCTTGGTGTTTGTTTTTTGTTTTTTTACTAACCCTGCATATTTTTAAATACCAATAGACAATGGTAATAACAAAGAAAACTAAAATTTATTCATCGATCAGTAATATATATACAATAGCTTAGTCACATAAACAGTATCAAAGCCATAAGCTCATGTGTTTTGTGTATATGTATGAGAGTGGATGTAATTGTTTAGTTGAAAAAATGGCATGATTTTTTATTATATCGTATTTCAATTGAATGCATGGTTTATGTATATATGAAGCTAGACTCACATAGAAATACACATTCACATACCCTTTACACTCTTGTATCTTCTATTCTATCTATTTCATTTAGTGAATGCGTGGATGGTTGAATATATAAACTGGTGTGTTAATTAAAATCAATTAACTTAGTGTGCACAAAGAACAAAAAAAAGTGTAGATCGACAATTGCCAAAATTACTAGTAAAGTTAATGGAAATATACTTCCACTCTCTGATCATAGTTTACTAAAATAATAAATATCATTGGGTCTGAAAAGTAATTTCGAAATTATGGTTATAGTTTCGAAGTTAAGGCGAAGGAGGGGGGATGTATGAAAAAGGAGTTTAGGATGAAACGTATGTATACAACAAATCGGTTTTGATATTAAGGCGTCCAGTGGTGTGAATCCTGGCCCCCTTTTCCTTTTTCCCTTCTCCTATTTCCCTTTACAGAATATGCAACAGGGTAACCAATTCCTGTCGGTCAACACCAAGATACCACCTGAAAAAAAAAAAACGAAAAACGGTATAATTCAAAGACATATATTTACGAAGCATAATAAAAATATCGGTAATAATGACAACCAAGATGAACGTGGAGATTATCGTTGTGTTTATGCTATCTTTGTTAATTTTAATCTTAATCTTTTCTTCTTTATGATTGATCAATGGTTAATCAAACCTATATATTCAGTACTGGCAGTACATCAATTGAGCCCCACTCGGGATGTATTATCTCGACGGCAATATGACGCGCAGATATTTATCCGAGAACGATATCCGTTTCCCCTGCTCCTCTTACTGGTCTTGGGTTTTTGTATCGTCAATATTTTTTTTTTGAACTTATCGGCTAATTCCAAACAAGAAAATTAAATTAAACTACATGCCAATTCATTTAGTTTGTTAAATGAAGGTAGTTTTGTTTGTCTTTTTTTAGTTGTTAGAGTATACTATTAGACGATTCGCTGAACCATCTCATCATTTCTTTAGAATATTTTTACTTTGTTATTCTTTGCTCGTCCAAGAAAACTCTACTATTGTCGCGTCTCTTCGTGTGGTGTTGTCGCGTGGAGATTCGTTTAGGTAGGTTTACTTCGTGCTTCAACACATTGCATTGTCATCTAGACCAAGCGTTTTTTTTTTTTCCTTTATGTTTTTTTTACTGTTCTTTATTGATTTCTATAGACCAGGGAAAGGGATATCATTCATTGTGTAAGAACAATACCAACACGTTGAGCAGAATTTTTTTTGTTATATTTTAGTCCTACTAACCAACGGATACCATTATTAAACGGGCGTTAATTAATTAAAACAACTAAATGATCTATAAGAAAGTAAATTATCAAAGAAACATAGAGAGAGTAGTGTCATAGGTGCTAATATAGTGAGAATGAATTCTTTCTATCTTTTTAGTTATTGTTATTGTTTTGATTATGTTAATTCAGATTGTGTAGATCTCTAATTAACATTGTAGGACTGGAATTCAAAAGATTCCACTTCTCATTCTTCTCCTTCTTTTCTTCTGCTTCTTGTGTTCTTGTTCTTGTTCTTGTGGTTGTAGTGGTTTTTGGTTTGTAGCCGTAATATGTTGTTATGATAAAAAAAAAATAAAGAAAGAAGAACTCTTGGTTTGTGTCGCTTTGTTTTGCAGGATATCCACCAATAATATGTAAGAAAGGGAAAGGGGGAATGTTAGGGGGTTAAACCATTTTGCAGCTCTGCACAACACAAAACCTGCACATGAAGAGATATAATATTTTTTTTTCTTTTGTGCAGTACATTCCTGGATTTGAAATGAATATAAAATAAACTGCAAAATAATAAATATAACAAGAATGAGAATGAAGAAGAAGAAGAATATAGACCTTGCACCTGACAATTACCATAACCTTAACTTATGCTCAATCTATGTAATGATGACAACGTAGCGACCTTGCTCCCATTCTTACAATCAGATGACTGGCTCT
Organism: Candida neerlandica; assembly: GCA_030557875.1. NCBI lineage: Eukaryota > Fungi > Ascomycota > Pichiomycetes > Serinales > Debaryomycetaceae > Candida > Candida neerlandica. The sequence continues at coordinate 7,352 of JANIWD010000090.1, read as the reverse complement.
CGCGTTACATTCTGTAGGCAAGTGATATGTATCACAGAGAAAGAGAAGACATTTACGTTTTTTTCTTTCTTTTTGTTCTATTTTTTTTTTTTTTTTTTATATTTGATTTTGGAAAATAACTTAAAACAGAAACTTTCAATAGTTCAGGTACTTTTAATTCTATATATACATATAATTCTTGAAGGATTGTTCTAATCTAACCTTAAGCAACCTTTGACATAACCTTAAAATACTTGTCCCGGTCACCTATCCAACCTTACAAACTCAAGGATTGAGTGTACATAATTCATGACCCTAATTTAATTTGTCTGTATCAATTTACCGCCAATAATACCAATTGGGTAAAAAGTTGGTTCCACTTACGCCTCTCCCTCTCACTCTCGCCTCCACATCCCCCCTCCTCTCCTCTCCTCTCCTCTTCTCTCTTTTTCTTTTCCTACGCCCTCTTTTGCAAAAATTAGACCAAACTAAAAATTCTATATTTTTAATAAGGTATTAATTATTTTTTCAGTATTATCTCGATGTTGCGGGTTACAAAGATCACGTCGATGTGTTGTTATTCTCATTGTTTCTTCTTCAAAGGAAGAGAGTACTATTTCACAAACCCATCAATCGAAGCTAAGAAAATTTATATTGTACAAATTTAAAAAAATAAAACTAGACCAAACATAACCAAAGATCAACAATACATGGGAGTTTTTGTGCTGCAGGTGGGTCTATTGTCTAAAGACAATCGCCTCCAAGTTTTCTTTCTGCAGTTACATAACTCAGGCTTAGCTGATGCTTAGGAAATGCATGTTCCACAAAGCAAGAGAGAGAACAAGAAACAACGAACTTCCCAAGTAGCGCATACACAACACAAACTCATACCCATACCCATACTCATCAGTTGTGTATCTTGGTTTAATTGGGTTCGCCCACATCAAAGATATATAAAACCTACTTGAAATCCTGCTTCCGATAATAACTAGGTTTTCAAGAAACTTTTTCTTTCCATACAAATAAAAAACAAATATCATTGGTGTTATCACATATCGATCAAATTTCCCTCGATACTACTCCTACTCCTCCTCCTGCTCCTCATCATCCTGCTAAATCCGATTTCATTTGTTTTTGCAAACGTTTGAATTCTTGCTTGTCATATCTACCGAAGAGCTATCGTTACTTAATTGGCTTAAGCTATAAAAAAAAATATACATATATATACAATTATATTATATTTTACTCATTCGGCATTATACTATTACCCTGGTTCCTAACTCATTCCAAATTGATTCCTATTATATATAACTATCGTTATTACCTCAGAAACAACAAAACCCTTTTTTTTATATTTCCAATATGTTAGCAAAAGAACTCAAACCAAGTCTTATGTTTTCGCAATACGAAATTGCCAATATTAAATCCGTATGGTTGTCGTTGAACTTATGTTCCAACTTCAATGACCCAAACATTTCTACCAAGAATTCCATTCCCATGTTTATTTATGATACCATCAATATGGAAAGATTTGAAAATGAATTAGGTTTAACTATTTTCAAAACTGATATGGATTCACTTGTGACTACTTCATCTTCAATCAAATATAAATACAATATTTTGGATAAATATTCATTACTATTATCTCAAGAAAACTTTGACGTCCTTAGAAATGATTACCAAATTAATTCCATAATAAATTTGATAACCGTGATGATATATCATTTAGAATATGGGAAATCAGTTCCACAAGATTACATTATGCAAATACTGAAAATCAATTCCAGATTATATTCTCTTAATTGTCGAAATTATACCATTTTTGGAAACTCGTTAATTAAAACAATTGCATTCTGTTCATCTAGATTCAACGGTGATAAGAGACAAATCTTTAGTAAATTCATATCAAAGTTGTTGACTACATTGGTATATTACTCCCATGATTCTGGTATTGTTAACTTGACCCAAATTCACGAAAATACAAAGTCCGTACATTCAAACAGCACCAATAACAATAGCAATAGTATCATTCAAATACATGATAACCAAATCCATCCAACTTTGACCAATGGATCAACTACCACTACTTCCTACAGTCCACCACGTAAATCAAGCACTATGTCCATCTTTTCCCAACCTTCACAATATACCGAACAATCTTCCCTTTTGTCGCTACATTTGGCTGACAACATTTCAGAATCTTCTGCTGATTTGTTATCTGAAGATATCATGATGATGACAACCAAGCCACAGCCTTCTGAAATTAACAAAAATGTAGTTGAAGAACAAGCAAAAGAAAACGTGAGGGAAAAAGAATTGGAATTGATTCAAGAACTAGAGGCTGAAGAAGCTACAATTACTCCATCTTATGATGAAGCTTTACCTGATGATTCCTATGATTATCTTAATTCATTTGGTTTATCAGAAGTTGATCAATCACCAATTCATGAACAAGAAATGAACACAGATTTTGATGATTTGAAAAGTTTACAATCTAATGCTTCTAATATGTCAAGTTTCAAGAAATGGGGTGGTAAATTTAAGAAAAACAAAAATGAAAAGAAATTTTTGAGTAAAAATTTGGTAAGAACTAATAGTACTGTTTCTTATAGTTCAAGTCATCGTTCTACAGCTGGTCAAGATGATGGTTGTGTTGTTATGTGATCAACAACAAATAAAATACAAAGAAAAACCTTGATTAAGTCATTCAATCATGAACTTACATAATTGATTTTAGAGGTTTATTAATTCATTCGTGTTCTTCATTTCTAGTTTTGTAATAATTTAATATTTTAATATATGTATATTCTATTTTTATGTTTTTCTTTCTAATATCCAAACATTAGAGCACCAACTTTATTCTCTTACTGTAAATCCCAATGTAAATCTTCTTTCATTCCCCCTGACCATCAATGAATTTCTAAAACAATTTGTCAATCATTTTTTAAACTGAATTACTTTGTAACACCACCAACACCATGTTGAATGCCAATTGAGGTATTGCTTTTTACTTGTTAGGAAATAAATACTTTGTAAAATTCTATCTTGATACAAATCCAGTTACACAAATTAAACTTTTTTTGTTCAAAATTATACCTAACTAAATAACGATCTGCTTTTTTTTTTTTAGTCAATCATCGATTGAGTTGAGAGTTCTAGACCCGTATTCCTTTTCTTTACTTCTTATTTCTCCTGATTTACTATACATCTGGTTGTTTTTCACTACTGTTTGATTACCTATCGTAACGTTTCAAAAATCAATGTAAATTGAGAACAAACCTCAATTTGAGTTTTTTTTTATTTTTCGCAGTCAAAATATCATTTGTGCAACAAAGACAACAAGAAACAATAAAAAAGAGATATAATAAATAATAATAAGAATAATTATAATAATAACAATGAAATTCTAAGGCGCTGGCAATGATATATTGCGATAATTTAATTTAGAGTAGTTAAGGCGACCGAAGGAGAGAGAGATGGTCATCAAATTTCATTGTTTATGCTTTTTGTTATTACTGGACAGTATATGCAATTTCATTATGTACATATAAAATTCCCTTTCTCTAATATCCGAAGTTTCAGAATTCTCAACAGTTGCTTTTTTTTTTTTCTGTTACAGTTGCTTCGTACTGATGGTACAGTGCACTACGATCGGAATAATCCCTTCGTGGTGGTGCATGCGTCGTGGTGCGCGCGCGCGCGCCGGAGAGTGCGTTGAAGTATACGCCAGAGCTTGCCTCGGTTCTCAACGAGGGTTTTTTGGCGTACCTGAATCAAACCAAGACCGGACTTGGCGGTGGCACTTGCGATTGGGAATTGGGATTGGAGGATTAGGTACAAAGGATTTACACTCCGTGGAGCGAATTTGATCAACAGTGGTGTTAAGATTTACAAGGAGGATTATAAGTTGAGACAAGGACTAGGTTATCATGGAAGGGATTTTCAACTCAATCCATGCATATTCTGTTCTAACTCATAGTACATAGTTTTATTTTCTTTTACTTTCCATCCCCTCCTCTAACTGTACCTCGTGGTGTGTTGGTGTGTGTTCCTGATTTACAACTACTAAACAAAAAAAAGATAGTTCGTAGTTTCACTTGGTTGTTCAATGGTGGGTGCGTATGTTAAACAAGTCTAGACGTTTGAATATACACAAAATTAGCTGTGGACATGTATTTTTTTTTGTTTATTTGTGCTATATTTACACTTAACAGTAGAAACTGTATCATCGACGCCTCAATTCTCTCTTCCTCCCTCCATCCCTCGCCCCGCTTTACCTATTGAGGTAGTTCTTCATCTTGTTGTACTGTGTTTTTCCGGTCTGGTTTGTGTTTTAACATACATTGAAGAAATAGGTGTCATATAGTTATATTTAGACGAAGAAGTCTTAGGCAGAAATAACAGAATACCAAATGGGCAACTTCAGTTCCAATTGTTAATGATATAATTCAATTATGTTGAATCAGCGCCTCTAATTGGAAACGATAGTTTGTAATTTGTGTCATCGTGTAATTGTTTTCGTGACAGACACTCCCTCAAGGGAGAGGAAAGGCGGGAAGGTAGAAACGAAGCTTGTAAATGGTTATTTCAGGGTTTTCAGAAGATGTCTAATGAACAATACTCTCATCATCTTGTAAGCGAAGCGCGAAAGCCAGACATTTGGTTTGGTTTGCGCATTGGCCAATTTAGTCCAATTTTAGAACAAACTCTGCGCGAAACTTTGGCTTGGTTGTATTGCTCTCCAATAATGCCTCCATCCCATCCAATCACACCAATAATTTGGTTATTGGTATTATGTTGAATACTCTATATTTATTAATATGTGATTGCTTGCTCTTTATTTATATTTTTAATATTAACTAACTGTATCAGGATCTCAGAGGTGTGTTTATAGTTGAATGACCAACATAGCAACTGTATCGATAAACTCAGCAACCATATGAAAACGTTTGTCCAGATATATTGCTTCCTCTTTTTGCTATTTATAATACATCGTATTCCAAAGGAATAAAAGTAAGCATTTTTTTCAAATCATCTGAAATCTTTTTGTTCGAATGTCAATACTACCAAATCCATAAATGAACAAGTCGAATACATATTATAAATTGTCCAGCGGATCACTCCGACGCAAACGAACACATTCAGATACTGAATTGAATCAATTTCAACAATGCCCACTACATCTGTCATCATTTAATTCACTTCCCTTGCCTCTACGGAAAAGGTACTGTTCAACAGGAACTTCTACAGTGTCCCCTTCATCATTACAATCACCGTCATTGTCATTATCTACTTCATTATCTTCGTCAGTTAGTACCTCACTTGCTGAATTGATTGAAAAATTACAATTTAGTGATGGTGATAATGATAAGGATAATGCTGATAAAGGATATCATCTGGATGATACAAAAATTGTCTTTGTTGAGGACTATTTCAAACCTCCTAACGATGGAAGAATAAATACAAGAAAGAGTCAAAGTCGTCTAAGCAATATATTTTACGCAATTTCATATAAGTATAATCTATAAAACACAATAGTAATGTATATTTGAGATCCATGAAATACTAAATTGTGCAACATTTGTGTAGAGTACTAGTTCTTTCTTTGGTTATTGTTCTTTTTTTTTTGCACTGTCTTATAGTTTTGCAACCCAATAAGCAAATTCAGATTTCTATTATCTCCTTTGGTAAAACTGGTAAATTACTATTGTTTACTTGAACTTTAGTACCTATAATCCTAGATAATCTAGACAAATGTTCTACAAAACCCACCCTCATGGCGATAAACAACGACGAGATTATACTACTCAAATCTTCTTCAGTGATAGTATTGACAAAAAGAACAATTCTACCTTATACCCCTTCAAATCATATCCGGACATAAAAAACAAACAATTTTTATGTTTATTGTAGATTAGTATTTTTTTTTTTTCTATTTTTTTTTTGCAATCATCTACCGGAAATATTGTAATTGTTGCTTGTTCTTTACAACGAAAAACTAAACGCCAAAGAAAAAAAATAAACACATAAACTTCTCTGGCCACTTACAACCGATCGAACAACCAAACACTCCTTGATCTATCATCACACATACTATATACTATGTTCAGAGATAGAACAAACCTTTTTTTATCATATCGTCGGACAATCCCCCGTGATTCCAATAACAATAATCTGACTGTCAAACGAACCCGATTTCAAGATTTCGCTGACGAAGAAGAAAATGAAGGGTTAATAATATCTTCACGTAAAGACAACGATAACACACAAGGAAAACAAAAGAGCATACCTTTGAAACCCATAATACCTAGTATCTTTGATATAGCTAAAGAGTTAGATCTATTATTAAATGTAATTGATAAAGAAGTTGAAGAATTACAATCCAAATATAAGAAATTGATTATTGGGGGTAGCAATATTAGTGGGAATAGAAAGGTGGTTGAACAAGATATTGAAGAAATTAATTATCAAATTTTGAAAAAATTCGAGAAATGTTATGTATTAATTAAAAAATTTGATTATTTATCGAAAAATTATCATAAATTAGAATTGAATTATACCAATCTGGACTTGGAAATTTTGGTTAATTACAAAAAGAATTATGCTAATAAGATACAAGAAAGTTCATTAAAGTTTAGAAATTTACAAAATAATTATATGAAATTTCTTAAAGATGATGAAGATGATGAAGATGAATTTAAAGAAAATGATTTATTATTATCTTCTTCTTCTGATCTACCACCGAATGAACGACCAGAATTTCAAAATAATTCAACTTTGGGACAAACACAACAACTCCAACAACAACAGCAACAGGTTCAGCAACATGGAAATTCCCAATTTCTACGTCAAAGAGAACGAGAGATTTCAAAAGTTGCCCACGGTATATTAGAAATCCTGACAATTTTCAAGGAGATGGAATCAATGGTGATTGAACAAGGAACAATGTTGGATAGAATTGATTATAATTTAACGAATACTGTACACGAGTTAAAATCTGCGGATAAGGAATTAATTAAAGCTCATCATTATCAAAAACGAACCACCAAATGTAAAATCATCTTTTTTTTATGTCTTTGTGTGTTTGCATTGTTGATGATATTAATGTTACGTCCTGGTACTAAGAAAGTTATAGTTGAAAAGCCAGCAAAACCTGATACTTCTTCCCCTGCAACTGATACTCCAGAAAGACCAAGCATTGACAAACCTGCAAATGACATTACAAATGCTGACCCTGACGGTGGATCATAATCTGAATAAATATGATGTATATTCTCATTAATATATTTTGTTTTACAAAAAAAAAAGAAATATGTAAAATCGTTTATATTACAATACAGACACATGTTCTTCTTACTTAAAGATCGACAGAC